>JAXIVJ010002159.1:30000-107500 GCA_036785665.1 Chirona hameri | reverse complement strand
GTCTGGCCAGGCTCAGACCGGAGAGAATGCATTTCATGTTTTATTCAGCGTCGTGTCCAGACCAGAGTCGGCTCCATTCGAGCCGGTCGACGCACTTAACCAAGTCGATAACTGTCCAACTTCGAGTGTCCAATCCGGGCGACAAAATGCATCGTAAAGACGTGCCGTGCCGCCTGTCCCTGGCCGAGAGAGACCGAAAGGGCGTCCGATCGCAGAGGGTCCGATTAAAGCCAATAAAAACGGTTAATCGCCCTGATAGCGACCCAGGCAAACACGGAAGCTAGCGCTGTGAGAGGCCACCCAGCTCGCGAAGAAGCCCCGACACCCTGAAGCGACACTCTAGACTCCTCCCTCCTGGCGCTACACTCCTGACTTCTCACACCCCAGCCGCGACACTTTAAGACTCCTCCCTTCTGACTCGACACTCTAAACTCCTCACTCTTCTCTCCTGACTGGACACTCTAAACTCCTCACTCTTCTCTCCTGACGCGATACTCACTCGAGGGGCCTCTGGCTGGGCCGGCCGGGCTCGTGCGGCGTCCTCCGCAAGAACTGATTCAGATCCCCTCGCTCCATGTATTCCACCAGGAGACAGGGCGACTCATCCACCGTGCAGACCCCCAGCAGGCGGGTCACGTGCGGATCGGAGACGCGACTCAACGGCTCGGCCTCGGCGCGCAGTCGGCACGCGGCGTCAGATGGGGCGCAGCTGCGCAGACAGCGCGCGGACGCCAGCCGGGAGGGGGCCTGGTACGGACTGTCCGGAGACGAGGGGAAGTGTACCTCGCACGAGAAGATCTGAAATCAAGGGGGATGGGTGCTGTTACGGTCTCGTAGATGGGGATGCGAGGCGAGCTTTCCATTTCGGCGAACGGCACACTGGGGACGGGGTAAGGTTCTGTTAGTTTAGTTTGGTATGAATTTTGACAGCAGCCTGCTAGCTTCAGCCAACGATATCTCGGTATAAAAATGAATTAAATACGCTAAACGTAAACACATTAGAAAACGACACATTTTCAGCAATCACAGCACCCACAGCGTCTTTCATCTCACCTCTCCGAAGCGTCCCTCGCCAATCTTCTCCCTCCTCTTGATCATCTCGGCGCTGACCTCGCGTGTGTCTCCCAGACTTCCATTTCCCCGCCTCGCCTGCCAGACGCACGTTCCGGTGACACCCTCCACCGACCTCGCCATGACCCTGCGACGGCGGGACAGTGTGGCGGCCGCGGGCGGCTCGGGCGGGGGCGGCGGCAGCGGCGGCGGCGGCAGAAGCTCCGTCAGGTTGCAGAGCGACGGCTGGCTGCTGGACTGGGTGGTGCCGCTCGGCGACTGCTTGTAGCTCGGGTTGTCCCAGGGTTCAGCAGGGCTCCGCGAGGCCGTCGGAACACAGTCGGTGAACGGAGGTGGAGGTGTATCGTTGTCCACAGGTACGGCGTAGTCGTATGAGGTGTCTGCACGAGGGTGTCAAACACACGGTGAGTGTCAAACACACGGTGAGTGTCAAACACGCGGTGGGTGTCAAACACACGGTGAGTGTCAAACACACGGTGAGTGTCAAACACACGGTGAGTGTCAAACACACGGTGAGTGTCAAACACACGGTGAGTGTCAAACACACGGTGGGTGTCAAACACACGGTGAGTGTCAAACACACGGTGAGTGTCAGACACACGGTAGGCACATACGTCAGTGGATATCAGGGACGGTGAAATCAGTGGAGCAAAGCTACCAACGCCGCATACGCAACGCCAAGGACAGTTAAGCTGATTGTTATTTATGTGGCTCCGGTGATTTATCTTCACGAAAGTGGAGCGGCACTGTTGGCTTAGTCAACAGGCCCTCCGTTTCACGCACAATATCCTTTCAGGTCTCTTAACAATGCGTTCATCAGACGGTTGCCTTTGATTTCCACACTCGTGACCCAGTATACCAACGGTGCGATGAAATGCTATGAGCTCACAACAGAATCCACGCCATTCTGTGCATATACCATGACCCCCATGTGACCTGTGTGCCGTGTCATAGACTGCCACCCATCCGACCCTGACCTCACATGTAACCTGTGTGCCGTGTCATATACTGTCACCCATCCGACCCTGACCTCACATGTGACCTGTGTGCTGTGTCATAGGGTGCCACCCATCCGACCCTGACCTCACATGTAACCTGTGTGCCGTGTCATAGGCTGTTACCCATCCGACCCTGACCTCACATGTGACCTGTGTGCCGTGTCATAGACCGCCACCCATCCGACCCTGACCTCACATGTGACCTGTGTACCGTGTCATAGACTGCCACCCATCCGACCCTGACCTCACATGTGACCTGTGTGCCGTGTCACCCATCCGACTCTGACCTCACATGTGACCTGTGTACCGTGTCATAGACTGCCACCCATCCGACCCTGACCTCACATGTGACCTGTGTACCGTGTCATAGACCGCCACCCATCCGACCCTGACCTCACATGTGACCTGTGTGCCGTGCCACCCATCCCACCCTGACCTCACACGTGACCTGCGCACCGTGGCATAGACCGCCGCCACCCACCCGACCCTGACCTCACATGTGACCTGTGTGTCGTGTCATAGACTGCCACCCATCCGACCCTGACCCAGGAGCCCACTAATGAACGTCTCTTGTGCGTTCCTACTGACCCAGGAGCCCACCAATGAACGTCTCCTGTGCGTTCCTACTGACCCAGGAGCCCACCAATGAACGTCTCCTGTGCGTTCCTACTGACCGAGGAGCCCACCAATGAACGTCTCCTGTGCGTTCCTACTGACCGAGGAGCCCACCAATGAACGTCTCCTGTGCGTTCCTACTGACCGAGGAGCCCACCAATGAACGTCTCCTGTGCGTTCCTACTGACCGAGGAGCCCACCAATGAACGTCTCCTGTGCGTTCCTACTGACCGAGGAGCCCACCAATGAACGTCTCCTGTGTGTTCCTACTGACCGAGGAGCCCACTAATGAACGTCTCCTGTGCGTTCCTACTGACCCAGGAGCCCACCAATGAACGTCTCTTGTGCGTTCCTACTGACCTAGTGTCCTGTTGTCTCGGCGCGCCGTCCTCTGCCCTGCCGTGTTGTAGTCGGGGTTCAGGCGGACTCTGTACGGCTCGGCCGCTCCGCACAGGCCCACCTTGTCTTCGTCAGGCGGTAGCGGGCCATAGACATCCCCATGTGACCTGGCGTAGCCGGGTCCAGTCGCCAGGTGCATATTGAGTCGCAGCTCCTTCATGTTGAGGGTGCGCGGCAGTGGCATTGGGGTGGGGCTCGGCCCGCCCGCCACCTTCCGCCGCCGACCGGCGCGCACCACGTACCCCACCAGTGCCGACAGCAGCAGCAGCACCAGCCCGAGTACGCCCAGTATGGCGGCCAGAGGAGCCGCCGAGCCACCGCCGGCGTCCGCCGCCGCCGCCGGACCCGCGGTCGGAGTCTCCCTGCCGCTCCCGCCGCTGCCTTCACCGCCACCGCCGCCGCCGCCGCCGCCGCCGCCGCCGCCCGCGGTGGCCAGGTGCGTGATATTGACGGTGGACGGGGCTGTGGAGTGCGCCGGGACCGGTCCAGGGTCAGATTAGGGTCAGAGGGGACGCAGCTGGGAGGCACACCTGCCGACGGCGGATTAACCGCCCGGTACTGAGATCGATGGGGGCCCGGAAATCAGGGGAACACGCCGGCCAATTTGTTGTGACGTGTTACATGTGTTCATGGTTATCGCGTGTGTCATCTCCAGCGTGAGTAACGCGCCCGAGAGGAGTTACGCGACACGCGATCGGCATTACAGCTAATTAGTTTGGTTCATTATTAATTAAATCAATTGTTATTGCCAAAGGGTATTGTGGTGTGTTATGCATTAATTTTGGTTCGCACCAAATCCATAAAGTAATTAATTTGGAGTGGGTACAAATTAATAGGGACTTCATAGCTCCGCAACAGTGGCGCTCATGTCTAATGCAGTGTCTCACTGGCTTAATCAGTCCACAGAAGATTCGTTCCTTCACTGGATCCTACAGCAACACTAAATCTGAACCTCTAATTATGCAAATTGCATAGCCAGTGGCCCAGTATGCATAATTTAGCGCGTTCATTTTCTGCTATTTGATTGCCTGCGTCAGAGCTTTAGCAAATCAAGTCACTCGGAGCGCGAGAAGAGATAGATTCTGACAATAAGGAACTCTTTTCCGATCCAATTCTCTTTTTTCTGAATTGAATAGAACTCGCATTTCATCACGTGAAGATTACTATCAACGGACATCGCCGTGCCTCTTTTGAGTCCATTTCCCGGAACTGTAATAGAGTCGCCCTACTGAAGGTGGCGGATGTGATCCTCTGATATTGAGTGAGATCCGTGCCAAGCCTGTAACACAGCTGCCATCAGCGCTGCGTCGAATCCCAGTGACTGTACCGGCTCCTCCCCGCCCCGCTGGGGTGGGCTTTCTCTGGGTCACCCACCAAACGACCCTGCAGACGGCCTGCCCTGCCGCCGCTTGTTTGGCTTACAGACCCCCGGATGAATTACGACCGGACGTTAACTTTGATCGGCACAAAAACGACCACATGAGCCGAGCAGCACAGCTGGGACCGTAGACAGCGGCGGAGGCACCGCCGTCACCGCGCCGGGTCCCGGCCGGGTCCCGACCCGACCCGCCGATCCCCCCCCCCCCCCCCCCACCACCGAGGTCCGATCCGCTCGTATTGCGACCGGCGTGGGAGTAAAAAGTGGCCCTAATCGATACACCGAGTCAATGGGGTTCGGCAGTGAACGCCGTAACTCAATGAGGTCGGTACGATAGTAAACATTTTACGGCGCAGCAATTGCATGAACGGAAATCTTATCTGATCGCAGATCGAGATTCGGGATCAAGCATTGAAAGCTCCGCCGCTGCTTTAAAGGGGAATGGTGCCTCTATAAAGACAAGCACTGTGACCCAGGGTCGCGTGCTATGGTGACCTGAGCCACGATAGCAGGTCACGGGTCAGAAATACAATGCCGACGGCATCACGCTGCGAGCGGTTTATATCGCACGTCAAAACAAACCATTGCGGCCTAATGCCACGGTATACCACTCCTCTCCCTGAGCCAGAACTCAGAGGTCATCCCCTTTCACTGAGACACCTGGACCCAACACCACCAGCATCCCTCCGGTGACCCACCTGCGCAGAACACAGAGCACAGAACAGAACACAGAACAGAAAACATAACATAACACAGAACAGAACACAGAACAGAACACAGAACAGAACACAGAACAGAACACAGAACAGAACACAGAACAGAACACAGAACAGAACACAGAACAGAACACAGAACAGAACACAGAACAGAACACAGAACAGAACACAGAACAGAACACAGAACAGAACACAGAACAGAACACAGAACAGAACACAGAACAGAACACAGAACAGAACACAGAACAGAACACAGAACAGAACACAGAACAGAACACAGAACAGAACACAGAACAGAACACAGAACAGAACACAGAACAGAACACAGAACAGAACACAGAACAGAACACAGAACAGAACACAGAACAGAACACAGAACAGAACACAGAACAGAACAGAACACATAACAGAACACAGAACAGAACACAGAACAGAACACAGAACAGAACACAGAACAGAACACAGAACAGAACACAGAACAGAACACAGAACAGAACACAGAACAGAACACAGAACAGAACACAGAACAGAACACAGAACAGAACACAGAACAGAACACAGAACAGAACACAGAACAGAACACAGAACAGAACACAGAACAGAACACAGAACAGAACACAGAACAGAACACAGAACAGAACACAGAACAGAACACAGAACACTCACCGCCCTCGAAGCTGATCTCGGAGAGCAGCGTCCAGGTATCGGCGGCAGTGAGCTCGACACGTACGAAGCGCGCCACTTGGCGATGCAAACTAACACGCAGCTCCCGCGAGTCCTCGAAGATCCGGTCCGGGTCCGGCTTCAGCGTCACCGCACTGTCCGTGTAAAGCTCCCCGTCCAGAGAAAAACGCAGAGCAACCTCTGAAAACAGCTGGCCCACGGCAGCGGGCGGGTCACAGGTCAGGCAGGGGTCAGGCGCGGGTCAGCAGGGGTCAGGCAGGGGTCGGCACCGCGCTCGGAGGCGGGGGAGGCCGTATAGTGGTCAGAGGTCAAACACTGGCCAGAGGTGAGATGGCCGGAGCTAATTTAGTTTTACGCCTGCCTGTTTATGGCAGAGCGATGAAGCTCGTTTCAGATGGTGGACGATAACAAGTAAACGGCGGCTCCCTTCAAGTCCAGGAAAAGTGTCCAGTGAATCGCAAGTCTTTAGCTGTAATAAAACGATACTGCATAATCGCTATCACCAGTCGCGCTTTGATGCCTTGGCACGTGACCATAACTGAGGGTAGGCCCATGTCGGCAATGAACATCAATGACCGTCAATGAATGTGAATTGATGTGTACTATTCGCAGTCGTGTGTGCGGAATCACTTAGCGACTGTGCTACCGCGCATTGTTCAGAGCTGCGAAAATATACGGGTAGTGAGCTTACTGAGACGTCCGCTGTGAAGGAATTACGAGCTTAGCAAGGGTAGCGGTCTGCAACTTGCTCTGACACGTCTGCTGTGAAGTAGTGGCTGGCTGCTGGCGTAGAAGGTAGTGAGCTTACCCTGACGTTTGGTGTGAAGTGGTTACTGGCGTGGAAATGGTAGTGGTCTCTAACTTACCCTGACGTTTGCTGTGAAGTGGTTACTGGCGTGGAAATGGTAGTGGTCTCTAACTTACCCTGACGTTTGCTGTGAAGTGGTTACTGGCGTGGAAATGGTAGTGGTCTCTAACTTACCCTGACGTTTGCTGTGAAGTGGTTACTGGCGTGGAAATGGTAGTGGTCTCTAACTTACCATGACGTTTGGTGTGAAGTGGTTACTGGCGTGGAAATGGTAGTGGTCTCTTACTTACCCGGACGTTTGGTGTGAAGTGGTTACTGGCGTGGAAATGGTAGTGGTCTCTAACTTACCCTGACGTTTGCTGTGAAGTGGTTACTGGCGTGGAAATGGTAGTGGTCTCTAACTTACCCTGACGTTTGCTGTGAAGTGGTTACTGGCGTGGAAATGGTAGTGGTCTCTAACTTACCCTGACGTTTGCTGTGAAGTGGTTACTGGCGTGGAAATGGTAGTGGTCTCTAACTTACCATGACGTTTGGTGTGAAGTGGTTACTGGCGTGGAAATGGTAGTGGTCTCTTACTTACCCGGACGTTTGCTGTGAAGTGGTTACTGGCGTGGAAATGGTAGTGGTCTCTTACTTACCCTGACGTTTGCTGTGAAGTGGTTACTGGCGTGGAAATGGTAGTGGTCTCTAACTTACCCTGACGTTTGCTGTGAAGTGGTTACTGGCGTGGAAGGTAACCGCCTCGAGCTCGCGCAGCCCGGTGAAGCGGAACGTGATGGTGATGGTTTGACCGGCCTGCCGCCTCCATCCCACCCACTCCGGCTCTGTCGACACCACACGATAGTGTCAGGACATCTCTTGCGGGCGGCAGCACCCTCAGATGACAGCCAGATAGCCTAAAATGTCTCCAACAGGAGGGCCTCAATTCTCCAGATCGTCGCTTTTAGCTGCTCGAAATGAAGTACATTGTGTTATGGACATCACATTAACAAGAGACGGTTCCAGAAAGATCGATGTGTTTTGCTCCATATTCAAAGCTTGTCGAATATGGTCCAACATGTTGACATTTGAGGAAATGAGCTCGCTGATCAAATCAAGCTTCCAGATCACAACAGCGGGACAGATATTCGTAAATATGCGACTCTGAGAAACCAATGTAATTTGCAGGCCTTGCCGTTTCTGAGAAAGCCTCAAAAGTGCATTGTTGTGCACAACTCTATCTAGCCTTTCGGCTTTCAGTACCATTATTCGAATCCTTCGTGCAAGCAAAAAAAGCGTCTCGCTCCTCCCAGTAAACACTTTCACCCCTGTCACGAATATTTGCGCTCAGCTTCCCCGCCTTTACATTCTCCGCCACAACGAGAGTCCGAGCTCGCCAATTCCAGCGGGAGCTGAGCTGAGCTAGAACAAACTTCGGTAATCGGGTATCGACTTCGGCGATCAATTCTCGTCACGTGGTATAATTAACAACGGAGTAGCGGGCATCGGTACGTAGAGTGAGCGGCGGCACGTATACAGCCCATCCACTCTAAGCTATCTTCCGGGCATGGTAAACGGCGCGTAGGAGACAAGTGAGGGAACGCGGGCGTCCGATAGAGGCATATTTATACGAACAAAGTTGGAGATGAAGCTCGTTATCGGGAACCATGCAAAGGATCCCTCAGAAGGGAAATCACAAAATCGCATACGTCCGTAGCGTTTCCAATGTGTCTACATTATTCGCGACTGCGAAAATCTACAAAAAAAAACACACAAAATCAGAGTGTGGATATCCACACATAACGTGATAGTGCTGTTTGGGTTTGAGATGCCTGTGTTAATTAAGCGTTATTTTCTGTCAAAAGTCAGCTGATGGAAATCAGCTGGTGCGTGCCGATAGCACTGGATCTGCAACAGAGCGATCCAAATTTCGGCCCAATTAGCAAGCGATGCTTACCTTGTAAACATAAACACCTGCTTCGGGTGATTTTTCGTCCCTAACGACGTACGGTAAACACCGATCAGCTGATCGACGATGATCGTTCATCACTCCTCCGTTGATAACGCTCTACACACGGCGGCGACTGACCTCCATTTCTCAGAGACATCAGCAGACCTGATTTACCCCGGACTCCGTCCCTCATTGAGCCCTGGTCACTGCCCATAGCCTTTCCCAGCAGACCTGATTTACCCCGGACTCCGTCCCTCCTTGAGCCCTGGTCACTGTCCATAGCCTTTCCCAGCGGACCTGATTTACCCCGGACTCCGTCCCTCCTTGAGCCCTGGTCACTGCCCATAGCCTTTCCCAGCAGGCTGAGATCCCAGTCCCTGAACCCTGGTCACCACAGACCCATGCAAGCTTTCCTTATCAAGCCCATATCACCACTGAGTCCCCCTCCCCCTAAGCCAGCCCGGGTCACCACGAAGCTCCTCCTCCTCAGCCAGCTGAGGTGACCACACAGCCCCCTCTCAGTCAGCTGAGGTCACCACACAGCCCCCTCTCAGCCAGCTGAGGTCACCACACAGCCCCCTCTCAGTCAGCTGAGGTCACCACACAGCCCCCTCTCAGCCAGCTGAGGTCACCACACAGTCCCCTCTCAGCCAGCCCGGGTCACCACGAAGCTCCTCCTCCTCAGCCAGCTGAGGTCACCACACAGCCCCCTCTCAGCCAGCTGAGGTCACCACACAGCCCCCTCTCAGTCAGATGAGGTCACCACACAGCCCCCTCTCAGCCAGCTGAGGTGACCATACAGCCCCCTCTCAGCCAGCTGAGGTCACCACACAGCCCCCTCTCAGCCAGCTGAGGTCACCACACAACCCCCTCTCAGCCATCTGAGGTCACCACACAGCCCCGCTCAGTCAGCTGAGGTCACCACACAGCCCCTCTCAGCCAGCTGAGGTCACCACACAGCCCCCTCTCAGTCAGCTGAGGTCACCACACAGTCCCCTCTCAGCCAGCTGAGGTCACCACACAGCCCCCTCTCAGCCAGCTGAGGTCACCACACAGCCCCCTCCCAGCCAGCTGAGGCCGCCACACAGCCCCCTCTCAGCCAGCTGAGGTCACCACACAGCCCCCTCTCAGCCAGCTGAGGTCACCACACAGCCCCCTCTCAGCCAGCTGAGGTCACCACACAGCCCCCTCTCAGCCAGCTGAGGTCACCACACAGCCCCCTCTCAGCCAGCTGAGGTCACCACACATCCCCCTCTCAGCCAGCTGAGGTCACCACACAGCCCCCTCTCAGCCAGCTGAGGTCACCACACATCCCCCTATCAGCCAGCTGAGGTCACCACACAGCCCCCTCTCAGCCAGCTGAGGTCACCACATAGCCCCCTCTCAGCCAGCTGAGTTCATCACACAGCCCCCTCTCAGCCAGCTGAGGTCACCACACAGCCCCTCTCAGCCAGCTGAGGTCACCACACAGCCCCCTCTCAGCCAGCTGAGGTCACCACACAGCCCCCTCTCAGCCAGCTGAGGTCACCACACAGCCCCCTCTCAGCCATCTGAGGTCACCACACAGCCCCTCTCAGTCAGCTGAGGTCACCACACAGTCCCTCTCAGCCAGCTGAGGTCACCACACAGCCCCCTCTCAGCCATCTGAGGTCACCACACAGCCCCCTCTCAGCCATCTGAGGTCACCACACAGCCCCTCTCAGTCAGCTGAGGTCACCACACAGCCCCTCTCAGCCAGCTGAGGTCACCACACAGCCCCCTCTCAGCCATCTGAGGTCACCACACAGCCCCCTCTCAGCCAGCTGAGGTCACCACACAGCCCCCTCTCAGCCAGCTGAGGTCACCACACAGCCCCCCTCTCAGCCAGCTGAGTTCATCACACAGCCCCTCTCAGCCAGCTGAGGTCACCACACAGCCCCCTCTCAGCCAGCTGAGTTCATCACACAGCCCCTCTCAGCCAGCTGAGGTCACCACACAGCCCCTCTCAGTCAGCTGAGGTCACCACACAGCCCCCTCTCAGCCAGCTGAGGTCACCACACAGCCCCCTCTCAGCCAGCTGAGGTCACCACACAGCCCCCCTCTCAGCCAGCTGAGTTCATCACACAGCCCCTCTCAGCCAGCTGAGTTCACCACACAGTCCCCTCTCAGCCAGCTGAGTTCATCACACAGCCCCTCTCAGCCAGCTGAGGTCACCACACAGCCCCCCTCTCAGCCAGCTGAGTTCATCACACAGCCCCCCTCTCAGCCAGCTGAGTTCATCACACAGCCCCCTCTCAGCCAGCTGAGGTCACCACACAGCCCCCCTCTCAGCCAGCTGAGGTCACCACACAGCCCCCCTCTCAGCCAGCTGAGGTCACCACACAGCCCCCCTCTCAGCCAGCTGAGTTCATCACACAGCCCCCTCTCAGCCAGCTGAGGTCACCACACAGCCCCCTCTCAGCCAGCTGAGGTCACCACACAGCCCCCCTCTCAGCCAGCTGAGGTCACCACACAGCCCCCTCTCAGCCAGCTGAGGTCACCACACAGCCCCCCTCTCAGCCAGCTGAGGTCACCACACAGCCCCCCTCTCAGCCAGCTGAGTTCATCACACAGCCCCCTCTCAGCCAGCTGAGGTGACCGGCTTTTCGCCTCTCAGTAATTGCTGGTGATCCTTCCGGCTCCGCTGGCTGCAGCTCGGCTGATCCAGGTCGCTAATCGATGTCTGCCTGGGCCGATCGCTCATCGGCGGATTTCAGCCGCGGCGCACAGCTGTTCCGGGCGAGGAATGCCCCGGGCACGCATAAATAGACTGCAGAGGTGTCGCAGCAGCCCGGCCTCGGCCGCCGCCCGGCGGACGTGACCTCGCCAGTCCGGGAGGTGGGGTCTGAAGTCTCTGAACAGTGGAAGGCATTGATCGACTGAGAGAACGTTGGTGGGTGGCTCGCGTGGATGGTTTTCGAACCGGTAAAAATGGTGAACCGAAACCTTTGTCTCTATCTGGAACCACTAACGCAATACAAATGCAAGTTCATGATATTTTTGTTTCGGAATTGAGGAAAATCATAGTCGCTGGGGTTCTATAATATAGACAATGCTGAGACGGCGTCATCTCGTGTGGGACTGCGGTCCTTATCTGATTACCACCGAGTTTGTATGTATATCTAATCCTTCCTACTCACATGCAGTGACACGCAACAACGAGGTGATGTAGGAGTACAAGGAATCACTTGTCCTTTATTTCCGTTTTCTCTGTTTACATCCTATATGCTTTCCATTTCTGACACTTTCTAACTTGTTGCAAAGACTTGCAGGTAATACAAATGACAATGAAAGGCAAACAATCCCTCAGACCTACCTATCAGATCATCTGCAACATCTTCAACCATGGACAATAATATGCCGTATTCATTTGAAATATCACTTCCTTCATTTATAGAGTGGAACGTAGTCGGATAAGAAAGAAAGAAAGAAAAAACATTACGAGCAATATTATGTGCCTGCTCTGTATTACAATGCCTCCTGTGTATCTGCCCTAGCCCTAGGGACTATCCCACCTTAACATTATATTTGAGTTGAGATAGCCATTTTGATGGTTTGGCATTTAAATTAAGTATGGTAGCAGTTAAAACAACCACAATAATCTAATCAAAAAGATATTCGAGTTTGATTTTGGCATATGTAAAAAAATAAGGCCCATGTGTATTTGAATAGGGACTCTAAACCGACCGCGTCGTCTCTTTACCCAACTGGTAATGATAGTCGACTTGTTTTAAGGTCAGCCTTGGAATATTTTCGTCTTTCATTTCTCGATCCCCTGGTGGTTCACAATCTAAGCCAATCTAGACACCGGGTGGTTCGCTTTTTCTGCGCAATAGATGTCGACAAAAAAATTGTGCCATACATTTGGCAACAGAGGATTTCCCTGTTATGAAAACAAATGACGTCACCAACCCAACTTTCCGCTTAAAACTAAAAGTTGAATATCTTCCAAGATAATTTTTTTCGGAAAAAAGTTCACGAACATATTCAGCTGACCTCGCCTGACATGTAGACATACAATTAAGTGTGATTCGACAACTTTCACAAAGGTGAGACAGTCCCTTTAAAACTTAGACGCGTACTTCAACGAAACAAGGAAGACAATAATATGTGCTTATAGTTTGTAAAGATGCTTCTGAATTCCAGGAGAAACTTGTTAACTTTAATAACAAAATTCCGCGGAGTTGTTCTTCCTCGATTTGATTTCCAGGCACATCCGCATATGAAAGTAATTTAGAATCAGCATAAACACATTCCAAGAGCGCATGATTAAATAACGGCAAAATTGAATTATCATCCAATTTTAAACCTTCATCTCGAGTCTCCGTCACGACATTTAGCATACTTCCCTCGTAAAGTTCAAACAAATGTTGTTCAATCGGTTGAACTTTGAGTCGCCACGAATCGTGCCTTTGAGACCGTACCTGCCTAATGCCATTTCTATCACAAATTCGATCACGTTTGGAGCACTATTAGCCGTTTTCACGAAAGATTATTGCGCTGAAAAGTTTCTGAAAGATTCTGAAAGTTTTGAAAAACTACACAACTTTTACATGCGATTTTTGGCTATAAATGTCCCTCATAATTTTGTAATATGTTGGTAAAAATAAAATATGTTGACAAAATTGCGGTTTGGTGGTAATACGCAAGATAAGTATTGATAGAATATTCCTGAAAGTTTCAGGAAGATTCAGGAAGTTTCAGGAAGATTCTATAAATACTTATCTTGCTTATTACCACCAAACCGCAATTTTGTCAACATATTGTATTCTTACCAACATATTACAAAATTATGAGGGACATCTCTAGCCAAAAATCACATGTAAAAGTTGTGTAGTTTTCAAAACTTTCAGAATCTTTCAGAAACTTTTCAGCGCAATAATCCTTCGTGAAAACGGCTATTGAAATGATTTCGCGTTCACCATTGCCCATTTCAGATTCCTTAGGGGGGGCGTTTAGACGCCCCCCCTAAGGTTTTCAAGGATAACAACAACAAAACGCCGCGCGCAGTGCCACCGTTTTTGGCACAGCTGTTCGGCCATCAATTGCGCATATTTTTTATATCGGGTCATCTCAGGTCAGGTCACCAGACCAGGTCACGTAACCCACCTCTAAAAATGTTTCCGGTCGCACCACAGCCACAGTTTTTGGCCGCCTCATTTCGTACTTACAGGATGTCATAAGACCAACAGTACCTATAATACGTTTATCTCGTATTTTGTATATCGGTGACCAAAGGTCGGGTCAATTTCGTGACCTCCCCATTATAAGTAAATGGGGAAATAATCAACTGCTTCCTATTCTGATGATACGAATGATATCAGCCCAGTTCCTTCTAGATCATGTTATCATAAACCATTCTTGAAGTTCCAGCTGCAATTTGTGTTCAGTGACCCCTACAGAGTCAGATGAGGTCATCCGAGGTCACCAACACTTGTTTGCCAATAACTCTCGACAAAATAAAGACAGAGAAGTGAAACTGGCACCAATGTGCTTTTCTCGTCGATGCACGTCTCCCAATGTGCAACATGACCTAATTCAGTCACCACTTGACCTTGACCTGAGGTCAAATTGCTAAGTTGACTTAACCTGGTCCTCATGCATATGAACCGAAGCGCCTTGATGAGACAAACACGATGGCGTCAACAGTATTTCCCTATCTTTGTTAGATAAAAAGGTATTAGTAAAAAATGTTTTGCTAAAAAAAATAACCTTTTTTACATTTGATGAGCTCTGGAGCCTAAACTATTCACCTGAACTCAAATCTGATGACATCTTGTCGATTGCATTTTTCAAGGGTTTTCCATTGTTGTTTTCCGTTTGTTCCTATCTATCATAGTTCCTGTGTTATATGGGAATGTCTGGAGTGAAGTCCTAAAACTTGCAAATCTGACACTTGATGACCTCTGGTGACCTCAATATTGACCTGAGAAAAAAATTGTCTGAAATAGTTTCAAAATGTATTTTGACGAGATTTCGAACGCTGTTTTTCGTTTTTGTCTACATTCCATAGGAGCCGAGTTGGAGGGGGGCGTCGAAACGCCCGCCCGCCCCCCCCCCCCCCCCCCCCCCGGCACGACGAAGGTGGCGCCGAGCACCGGCACTGCGCGGGTTAAAGGGACATTCCCACCTTAACATTAGTTTTGAGTTGAGATAGCCATGTTGTTGGATTTGCTTTGAAATTAAGTAGGGTAGCAGTTAAAACAACCACATAGGTCTATTCGAAAAGAAATTCGAGCTTGGTCTTGACAATTGTAACAAATAAACCCCACGTGTATTTGAATAGGGGTTTAAAGCCGATGACGCCTCTCTTTACCCAATGGTGATGATAGTCGACTTGTTTTAAGGTAAACCTTGGAGATATTTACGCGTTTCGTTTCTCGATCGCTGGTTGTATTATATTTACCGTGGGTTATATCAGGATAACTAGACTTCTATAAAGTGAAACTCTAATGCAATTTTCAAACGATGCCAAGAATTCGATGTGTGGTATGTGGAGCTTTCAGGGACAAGACTTCGGTGGTCAAGTGAGTGCGACACAGTTTACCTGGTACCTGCTTGTATTTGAATCGCCAGAATTGTCTGACAAAAATTGTGCCAGACTTTGGCAGCGTAAAGGATTTATCTATAGCTCTATTTAGCTCAATAATGACATCAACCCAAATTTTTAAAAAAAACTTAATTATTATAAATTGAGTGAAGTTTTCGAGAGAAAAAATATCACCATCGTTTTCAGCAGCACTTACTTCATATTTTCGGGTACAACCGGCGTATATTTGACAACTTTGATAAAGGTGGCAATGTCCCTTTAAACACACGTGTATCCCGTGAGCGTCATATAAGCTGCACACCAGCCTGAGTACTTACTTGTGATGTCGTTATTGCCGATGTGTCCATCTGTCAGCTGACCCAGGCCCTTCTCCATGACTTTGGCCGACCCGACGCCGTCGTAGGTCAGGTCAGGCCACCGGGGCTCCGGCGCGTCCATGCTGTAGCTATCGATACCCGCTGCAATCAGAATATAATCGGTTAGGTGATTGTACTACCGGCTATAGGGACATTAGCAGTAGCATAGCCAGCTTACGGAAGCCTAATCGGGTTTGGTTTATCGTGTGATGTTTGCTTCTATCTAGGAATTGTGTTTTACAGACCAGTTTCATGAGAAGTTGCATGCAACGTGAGACAATTCCGAGAGGTAGTGAGTGCGACATAATTCCGAGAGGTAGAGAGGAGAGGCTTCTAACGACCAACATTACATTAACTAAAAGTGTTTCAAAGTTGATTACTTCTGCACATGGCTTGATTCCTTATCAGTGAACTCTTGAATACTTGTTTGGAATAAAAATGATATTAAAGATTTCCGTTAAAGGTGCCCATTGAGGCGAAAGTATCGATATAGCTCGCGCTGTTTCATACACGTTGTTCCAAATAACTGTCACACATTTTTATGAACGGACAAGTTTGCCACAAAACATCAAACCGTGAAAAGAAATGCCGGGTTTTACACTGGTCTCATCACAGCACTTGAAAAGTTTGAAAGATTACGCGAGAAGCACTTAAAACTTAAATAACCTCGAAAGCAAATATTTCCAGGCTACCAACCACAACGAAGGTCGATGAAATACTTGTATGGAAGTTGTTTCTTATACCGAAAAACACAAGCCGAAGAACACGCAGAGGAAATAAACTACATTCGAGTGGTGGATGAAAATACACAAATTTAACTGTTCAACTAATAAGCAAAAGATATTACTCTGCGTCGTCATATTGCGTGAGCTAGTACCGTATCATTATTTTCAAATAATGAATTGCCATACATGCTCTAGCTGAAAATCTGACTACGGATGACTGCAATCTTAACCACGTATCAACCACGTATCATCAACTTATTGCAGCACCGTGCACCACGTATGTACCTGTCTACAGACACTGTACCGCATTGTTGTGTTACCAACATACCCTGTACCTGAGTACCCCGTGCCCCCGTACCTGCGTACCTGAGTACCCTGTACCTGAGTACCCCGTTCCCCACGTACCTGTGTACCTGAGTACCCTGTACCTGAGTACCCTGTACCTGAGTACCCTGTACCTGAGTACCCTGTACCTGAGTACCCTGTACTTGAGTACCCTGTACCTGAGTACCCTGTACCTGAGTACACTGTACCTGAGTACACTGTACCTGAGTACACTGTACCTGAGTACCCTGTACTTGAGTACCCTGTACCTGAGTACACTGTACCTGAGTACACTGTACCTGAGTACACTGTACCTGAGTACCCCGTGCCACACGTACCTGCGTACCTGAGTACCCTGTACCTGAGTACCCCGTGCCCCCGTACCTGCGTACTGAGTACACTGTACCTGAGTACCCCGTGCCACACGTACCTGCGTACCTGAGTACCCTGTACCTGAGTACCCCGTGCCCCCGTACCTGCGTACTGAGTACCCTGTACCTGAGTACCCCGTGCCCCCCGTACCTGCGTACCTGAGTACCCTGTACCTGAGTACCCCGTTCCCCACGTACCTGTGTACCTGAGTACCCTGTACCTGAGTACCCTGTACCTGAGTACCCTGTACCTGAGTACCCTGTACCTGAGTACCCTGTACTTGAGTACCCTGTACCTGAGTACACTGTACCTGAGTACACTGTACCTGAGTACACTGTACCTGAGTACCCCGTGCCACACGTACCTGCGTACCTGAGTACCCTGTACCTGAGTACCCTGTACCTGAGTACCCTGTACCTGAGTACCCTGTACCTGAGTACCCTGTACCTGAGTACCCCGTGCCCCACGTACCTGCGTACCTGAGTACCCTGCACCTGAGTACCCCGTTCCCCACGTACATGTGTACCTGAGTACCCTGTACCTGAGTACCCCGTGCCCCACGTACCTGCGTACCTGAGTACCCTGTACCTGAGTACCATGTACCTGAGTACCATGTACCTGAGTACCATGTACCTGAGTACCCCGTGCCCCACGTACCTGCGTACTGAGTACCCTGTACCTGAGTACCCTGTACCTGAGTACCCTGTACCTGAGTGCCCTGTACCTGAGTACCCCGTTCCCCACGTACCTGTGTACCCTGTACCTGAGTACCCCGTGCCCCACGTACCTGCGTACCTGAGTACCCTGTACCTGAGTACCCTGTACCTGAGTACCCCGTGTCCCACGTACCTGTGTACCTGAGTACCCTGTACCTGAGTACCCCGTGCCCCACGTACCTGCGTACCTGAGTACCCTGTACCTGAGTACCCTGTACCTGAGTACCCCGTGTCCCACGTACCTGTGTACCTGAGTACCCTGTACCTGAGTACCCCGTGCCCCACGTACCTGCGTACCTGAGTACCCTGTACCTGAGTACCATGTACCTGAGTACCATGTACCTGAGTACCATGTACCTGAGTACCCCGTGCCCCACGTACCTGCGTACTGAGTACCCTGTACCTGAGTACCCTGTACCTGAGTACCCTGTACCTGAGTGCCCTGTACCTGAGTACCCCGTTCCCCACGTACCTGTGTACCCTGTACCTGAGTACCCTGTACCTGAGTACCCCGTGCCCCACGTACCTGCGTACTGAGTACCCTGTACCTGAGTACCCTGTACCTGAGTACCCTGTACCTGAGTGCCCTGTACCTGAGTACCCCGTTCCCCACGTACCTGTGTACCCTGTACCTGAGTACCCCGTGCCCCACGTACCTGCGTACCTGAGTACCCTGTACCTGAGTACCCTGTACCTGATTACCCTGTACCTGAGTACCCTGTACCTGAGTACCCCGTGCCCCACGTACCTGCGTACTGAGTACCCTGTACCTGATTACCCTGCACCTGAGTACCCTGTACCTGAGTACCCCGTGTCCCACGTACCTGTGTACCTGAGTACCCTGTACCTGAGTACCCCGTACCCCACGTACCTGCGTACCGACATCCGTGCAGCTCCGCCCTCAGACACACCGTCCGTGGGTGATCACTTCTCGGCACCACCCGCACCTTGGACGCGATCAAAGGAGGATTCAACCTCGTCCTGTGCGCCATGTACGAGTTCACATTGCCGTCCATCAGCGTATGCCCCGAGGCGTTCCTGTACGTCCTCCAGCCGGTGTCCCCCTCCGCTCCCGGCCGCCAGTACTGCAGTGCGTACTTCTCCGCCCACTCCACGCCGCGGCCGTTACCGAAGCGCCCCTGCGTCTCGGCGGCGGTGATGACCGTGACCTGACCCAGGTCAATCTGCAGGTACTCGTGCACCTGGCTGGTGATGACCGGCAGCGGGCACCAGGCACCGCCGCGGTGCTCCGTGCGAATCCGCCCGCTGTGCGCGCCGACGCTGTTCTCGTTGTGAGAAGAGCTGGCGGTGATATGCGCGTCGCTGATCTCCCCCGACTCCATGCCGAGAGCGCGGTCACACTGATCTGTGGGAAACGCAGAGAAGAAGTGTGAGGTTGTGCAGCGCGTCGCTGATCTCGCCAGACTCCATACCCAGGGCGCGGTCACACTGATCTGTGGGAAACGCAGAGAAGAAGTGTGAGGTTGTGCAGCGCGTTGCTGATCTCGCCAGACTCCATACCCAGGGCGCAGTCACACTGATCTGTGGGAAACGCAGAGAAGAAGTGTGAGGTTGTGCAGCGCGTCGCTGATCTCGCCAGACTCCATGCCCAGAGCGAGGTCACACTGATCTGTGGGAAACGCAGAGAAGAAGTGTGAGGTTATGCAGCGGTAAAAGTGGCAGCTACTGACTACTGTAATATATGGATACTAGATTTAGATCACGGACTCTTGCCACAGAAAAGCTTAAAAGCGATGTCATAACGTGTGCTTGCACGGTTTTTGAAAGTCCAATAATTTAATAAATTAATCCAAGGCTGCATGTGCATACCCACTAACGTGTAAG
The DNA here is from genome assembly GCA_036785665.1 of Chirona hameri. NCBI lineage: Eukaryota > Metazoa > Arthropoda > Thecostraca > Balanomorpha > Balanidae > Chirona > Chirona hameri. The sequence goes on along the minus strand of JAXIVJ010002159.1, from coordinate 87,995 downwards.
CAAAATGTAGCGGAGAACATCAGTAACGTAGGACAGGATATCGATTATTCTTTTCAGCATTTGTCACATAAATATGCCCAGATAAACCTCACCCAGTATTCAAACAGATACCCCATGCTACTGCCAGAATCACCCAGTACACTGTTTCACGTCGTTGTCACCCCTCCCCCCCCCCCCCCGCTAATATCACATGAAAGCCATACCACCGATGAGAATCATGGCGACTTACCAAGAGTGAGAGCGGCGCCCGGTCCAGCCCGCCAGCAGCAGACCAGCATCACCCAGACCAGCAGCCGCAGCTGCAGCAGCCGCAGCAGCTGCAGCAGCTGCAGCGGTACCCTCAGCCGGCGTGACATCGCGCTGTCTCAGTCGCCGGGCCGGTCACAGCCGCATACCGCGCTCTGGAACGAACGGATCGGCCACACGGGTAACTTGGCGGCACGCCTGCTGAAATGGGATTTTCCGCAACACCAACGGCAGGTATTGCCCATTAGAGCCGCGAGAAAGAGTTCAGAAACTATTAAAGTGTCGCTGTGATTGCTTCCTTGTGGCGGAAACGAGCTTCATGGTAGTCGTTTAGGCTGGGTGGTGTTATATATGCAGTGCTATAATAAGGTGAATGACAATGTAGTTACTTTCTGAGGGTTTGCAATAGTATTTTTGGATTTGTTTCAGGTATATGTAGTATGTCCCCTCACAGGCAGTAGCCCTCAGACTGATTTATTTCTTCCGTCGCGCTCTCTTCGTTCAGATATTTTGAAGTTCGCTGATGATCAGGGCACTTATTCAGACTAGAGGTAGCTACTGCGAGCCACATCTCCTTATGTGATTAGTCATGGCTTTAATTTATATATCCGTTTTACTTTTAGGTCTTTTGCCTCCACCAGCGCTTCATTTAATTTAATTTGTACTTTTACCAGCGCTTTTAATGGCTACTTTATGCTGTTGTTTCTACGGTACAGCGTGGTGTTGTGTTTTTGCTTTTTGTACTGTGCGGGCCTGTGTTTCGTGTGGACTCGCGTTATCTGTGAATGTTTTAATTTATCCTAGTCTGACTGCAACCGCAACTGGGCTCTGTGCCTGTGGTTGTTTTGCTGCAATACAATACAATACAATACAGTATGCCGGTGTCAGTGGCGTACCCAGGATTTACTCCATGAGGGGGCAATTTTTGCTCAGGGGGGCATAAAGTACCCCCACCAAAAACAAACTCACCGGATTTGGCCCACTATATTTTTAAAAGGGCATATTTTCACCATTTTTCTCTTTAAAGAAGTTAAAAAAAATCATTCATTTTTTCGACCAAAGGGGGCACGTACAGACCTTCAGGGGGGGGGGGACAATTGCCCCCCCCCCCCTTGTGTCCGCCTATGGCCGGTGTTAGCCAATCTTTTTTAGGAAATATAATCCAACCCTTGTGGATTAAGTTTGCAAATATGATGTCAATGGAATACAACATACTTGCATTGCGGCACTTGTTGACATTATCGAAGCATTCACTGATGATTTATGGTGTGCTTTGTAGCAGTGCTGGTCGCATTCCACTGGTATGGTAGCATGCCAAGCATGTTTATATCTCGTGTTAGGCGACTACATTTAATTTTCCAAAAATGAGGCAGGGAATGGCATGTGATAAATCAAAGCACGCTTAACGAATTCGAAGCCGTTCAATTTTGGATGGCTGATAAGTGATACCATCTGGAGCGCTACTGAGTAGTATCTCTCAAACAACGGCTCGTGATCACTCGGATCGCTTGGAAACGAATGACATATTGGAATTCCCGTAGTCATGTCTTTCCTCCTTGATTCGCTTATTCGTAAATCGTTTTAACACCACATCAAAAGCAAACTTCATCATTGTGCCTTGATGACTACAAAGATGCATAAATGAAACGTTACAAATTATCTGTAAAAATGAGAAAGAACGTTCAATTCATCACAAATACGCTCGCCAAAAAGTGCACTAACGCACCGTTACATGTCTTGTCAAGTCACCGATAACTACCGATAATTACCCATAATTATGGGTGCGCAAATGTAAGGTCAGCATGAGTCAATCTAAAATATATCCGTTTTAAATTTATAGGAATTTTAAGTGAAACAATATGAAACACAGGATAAGCATTTACGATTAAGTGTAATCGTGCAGGCGTCTCACAAACAAAACGTTTCTCTCTTCCACCTACACACTGACTTGAATCAAGACAAAAGACAAAGCGGACGGAGGATTACACACACCTCTCGAATACCCGTCTTCGCGATAAATTGCCGCATGTTCGAACACCTTTCAAACCACCGCAGCAAGCTGCGTCAGCCTGCCAAAACATTGTCTGTCCGGCTGTCACTCGCCGTCATTCGCCACGTGTCCAGCACTGATTCGATCGCCGACGCCATTGTACCGCCGTCAGCCAATGAAAGCCGTGTGCGTTCCGGCCAGATAGATGGCAGTGATGATGAGACGGACAGAACGCATTGGCCGGGACGGCGCGGTCGTTACAAAACTGCGCCGGCAATCCTGCACCTGCCACAACTGTTTTCCTTTTTCGCGACAGCTAATCACGCAGAAATGCGTCTTCCCCGGAGTTTTTTTTTTTGGGGGGGGGGGGGGCGCGGCGTTGCAAGGCTCGCAGTTTGATGTTATGCTGTGACGGGGCGTGGGTTATGGTGACATTTATCAGATACGGATGGGTTTGTTGCATGTTGAGTAGATTGGTGGGAAATTGTCGGTTTGCTGAATGTCAACGTGTTGGCGTGACAACAGAAATGATGACTTTGGATGAACAATGAACATGCACCCGACAATCCGGTGGGTTAGAACATGACGGTAGGGGGGGGGGGGCGACCCTTGTCTTAGAAACCAGGCTAATCCACTGACTACCGCCAGCGTTCCAACAGAACTTCGGACTTCCCGACGAGACCGCGCCGTCCCATCTGCCTGCATGACTCGTCAGCTGGGCGCGCCGGCCGGCCGGACACGTCAGAGGGTGGGTTCGGCGTGATTCGGAGTGCGACCCAGCTGGCACGGCGTCACGTCCCTGTTCCCTGGGAGCGGCTACGGTAGGTTTTTGTGGCGGACCGCACAGTACGCTGATTAATCGGTGGCACCGGCAGCACCGTGTGGGAGCTCTCCGGAAGCCGGGGTCCGGAGAGCCGGTCTGACAGGGGTGCCCTCTGTGGGGGACACGTCAGTCGGAGAGCCACGGAGAGCACCGGGGACGGGGACGGGGACGGGGACGGGGACGGGGACGGGGACCGGGTGGAGAGATGCCAGCCTGGTGGAGCGGTAGACATATGGGCGACAACTGGCTGCTTGGTGCATGCTGTGTGGTCTGAGGGGTTGTGGCTGCTTGGTGTATCCTGTGTGGTCTGAGGGGTTGTGGCTGCTTGGTGCATCCTGTGTGGTCTGAGGGGTTGTGGCTGTTTGGTGTATCCTGTGTGGTCTGAGGGGTTGTGGCTGCTTGGTGCATCCTGTGTGGTCTGAGGGGTTGTGGCTGCTTGGTGTATCCTGTGTGGTCTGAGGGGTTGTGGCTGCTTGGTGCATCCTGTGTGGTCTGAGGGGTTGTGGCTGCTTGGTGTATCCTGTGTGGTCTGAGGGGTTGTGGCTGCTTGGTACATCCTGTGTGGTCTGAGGGGTTGTGGCTGCTTGGTGCATCCTGTGTGGTCTGAGGGGTTGTGGCTGCTTGGTGCATCCTGTGTGGTCTGAGGGGTTGTGGCTGCTTGGTGTATCCTGTGTGGTCTGAGGGATTGTGGCTGCTTGGTGCATGCTGTGTGGTCTGAGAGGTTGTGGCTGCTTGGTGCATCCTGTGTGGTCTGAGGGGTTGTGGCTGCTTGGTGTATCCTGTGTGGTCTGAGGGGTTGTGGCTGCTTGGTGCATCCTGTGTGGTCTGAGGGGTTGTGGCTGCTTGGTGTATCCTGTGTGGTCTGAGGGGTTGTGGCTGCTTGGTGCATCCTGTGTGGTCTGAGGGGTTGTGGCTGCTTGGTGCATGCTGTGTGGTCTGAGGGGTTGTGGCTGCTTGGTGCATGCTGTGTGGTCTGAGGGGTTGTGGCTGCTTGGTGCATGCTGTGTGGTCTGAGGGGTTGTGGCTGCTTGGTGCATGCTGTGTGGTCTGAGGGGTTGTGGCTGCTTGGTGCATGCTGTGTGGTCTGAGGGGTTGTGGCTGCTTGGTGCATGCTGTGTGGTCTGAGGGGTTGTGGCTGCTTGGTGCATCCTGTGTGGTCTGAGGGGTTGTGGCTGCTTGGTGTATCCTGTGTGGTCTGAGGGGTTGTGGCTGCTTGGTGCATCCTGTGTGGTCTGAGGGGTTGTGGCTGCTTGGTGCATGCTGTGTGGTCTGAGGGGTTGTGGCTGCTTGGTGCATGCTGTGTGGTCTGAGGGGTTGTGGCTGCTTGGTGCATGCTGTGTGGTCTGAGGGGTTGTGGCTGCTTGGTGCATGCTGTGTGGTCTGAGGGGTTGTGGCTGCTTGGTGCATGCTGTGTGGTCTGAGGGGTTGTGGCTGATTGGTGCATGCTGTGTGGTCTGAGGGGTTGTGGCTGCTTGGTGCATCCTGTGTGGTCTGAGGGGTTGTGGCTGCTTGGTGCATGCTGTGTGGTCTGAGGGGTTGTGGCTGCTTGGTGCATGCTGTGTGGTCTGAGGGGTTGTGGCTGCTTGGTGCATGCTGTGTGGTCTGAGGGGTTGTGGCTGCTTGGTGCATGCTGTGTGGTCTGAGGTGAGCAGGGTATGTAGGTTAGCTTCGTCGGTATGAGAGCGGCCAAAGCGTTTCACTCATATGAACGACGGCCATGGGACTCATGCATCAATAAAATTTGCATCTCTCATTTGAAATGCTATTACGAAGCTACCGTTGACAGAATACAATCTGAGAATGTCTGTCTGAGAATGTTCTGAGAATGTCTCCTGGTGTATTTATGTCCTTCCACCCGTGCATTATTTAAACAGCGACATTAGTACGTTAGGGAACGATGGCCTGGAGGTCCCATGGCATGAACTCATCGTTTATTCTGGATTATTAGCGGGTTAGTCCACGGGAAATGAATTGTCATATGGTACAACAATATTGATTCTTCAATACCTTGAGCTCATTGTCTACCGACAGTGTAATATAGGACTGGAAAAAAGTAAATTATAAAAAAAATGGATTCCTGGGTGATCATGAGTGGAATATTGGGGCTGTTCCAGCGCCCTCACCCGCCCTCACCCGGAATAGGTTGAGGCGTGCCCGGTGGAGGTGCGGTGTAGCGGCGCGCGGGAACGAGCGGTAGAGACTCGGCGGAATTATCAGCTGTTCGCCATCATTTGTTTGGGTGCGAATTTATCACGGTCACGGTCATGGTCTCCGCTATAATACAGCCATTATTTTATTCCTCGCAGTTTTGCGTTTTACCGTGCGTGTCAGAAAGATATATTTTTATCCATCATGCGTTTGCCATAGATCTAAACAACGATGGAATCCATGCAAAAGCTGTCCACAATGCTCTTCACCCGCGAAGGTAGTTCGCGAATGGCGCCGAAAAAAAAATGTTTACAAAAGTTTGTCACTGGTGCGCCATAGCTGCCGTCAACCGACTTTGCCCGATCTCATCCGCTCCACGAGCGGTTGGGATTTTGCTCATCCGGTTGAGGTTGGTGGAGGCTCAACCGATTTTAGTTGAGGCGCGGGAACGGCCGGTGGAGAAAATAAGGCCTCAACCTAATCCGGGTGAGGGCGCTGGAACACCCCCATTGTATAAATGTGTACGTTTTCGTCTGATAGAACTGTTGGCGCGATTGCCTATCTACCTTTACCTTGCATTTACCTTTCGGCCTACCGTTCGAAAGCTTGTCAAAAATCATTTTGAAACTATTTCAGTCGTGTTTTGGCAGGTCAATATTGAGGTCACCAGAGCTCATCAAAGGTCAGATTTTCATGTTTTAGGACATCACTTCGAAGACCCCCCAATATCTCAGGAACTATGACATCCAGGAACAAACAAGAAAAAAACGATAGAAAGCTCTGGAACAACGAAATCGCTATGGTGTCTTCACATTTTAGCTCAGGTCAACAGTTTAGACTCCAGAGGTCATCAAAGGTCAAAAAGGCTATTTTTGGCAGAACTGTTTTTCACAAATAACGTTTTACCTAATAAAGATAAGACGAAAGACGAAAGCATCGGATTCCCGGCACATTTGTATATATGGAACGGGGGTACGTTTGTTTAAAAATTGTGCGTTGTTCATTCAATAACCACAAATGATCAAGGGAGTAGGCGTTTTCTGACATTTGTAACGTTTAATATGACAAATAATTATATATATATAATACAAAAAGGCGGACCAACCGCAACAGTTACAAAGTACCGGAATTGGTTAGCTTATGCCTGAACAATGGTATTATTATGGGGGTACGTTTTTCACATTTCCTGAAGAATACGTTGCAAACATGATTATATATTACGAATTTAGCCCGTTTTCCCTATGGCGGCCTTACGCTTCCAACCGCCTGGGAGCGGCAAATGAGCGGCTCGGTCCGTAACGATGCGAAATATAACCTATTTCGCACAGAACTTCTACTTTTAAATTATATATATATAGGTTTAACGGCCAGAATCTCAAAACAGGACATGTCGTATTCGCATATTTTGCCATTGGCTGTGTACACATTTTAAGCTCGTATTTCCCCTCCAATCACGAACGATCCAGGAAGTCCCTGAATTAATATCCAGCCCCCACATTACGCAGATCCGCCTATAACGCACTGCGGGCGATTAACATTCAAACACAGGTCCCGAATTCGCAGCTGCTCGATGAGGCAATCACACACAAAACCGCCTTTCATTCCACTGAAGTTCAGAGGGCCGGGGGGCTATTTTAAGCACCCTCCTTCGATGTGGCATTGTTCGCGGCTAGGGCTCCATTCGGACGCGCCGGTAGAAAGCGCTGCTCTCGTCGGTCGCTTTCTGTCGCAGCGGAGCTGAGCCGCAGCAGAATAGCCTGCTCGGCTGAGATCGAATATCGACGTGCGTTGGTTCTGAGCCTGCCGCTGGGCACGGCCGCCGCCGGTGCGAGCGAGCGAGAGGCCGGAGAACTCCTCTGCTCGGCTAGGCTCGGACCTCCGCCACCCGTATCCTGGCCGTCACCGGGGAGAGAGACAGACGACACGCTCCTCTCGGAGCCGACGGGAATCGACAGTCGTCGTCGTCGACGCGTCGAGCCGCAATATCAGCTCGAAATGTGCCGCCGCCGCCCGGCTCCAGAAATACGGGGACGGACGCGGCCAGCGGCTGAGCGGCTGAATGGAAATGGATGGCCCAGCGACGGAACGAGCGCCGCATGGAGGTCACGGCAGAATTCAGGAGGCCGGCTGGGATGACCCGTGCTCTATTCTGGTGAAAATCTTGTGATATATATATCATCCAGCGTTGGCACATCGGATTACAATGCTACACGTGTTGAACTCACCGTTCGCCAGGCCCATGCGCAATCACACGCTCGACACATGAAGCAAGCACACACACGGGGATAAATTCGGGCGGTGCCAAATAGCGCCAGGAATCGATAGGCCCGATAGCAGTGACGCAGCTCCTGCCGGCGTGACGGCTCTGCGCCGGTGAGCGGGAGACTGAGCGAGAGTGTCGCCTCGCTCCGGTCGCCGCTGCCGCCGCCGCTGCCGCTGCCGCCGCCGCTGCCACCGCCGCTGTCACCGCCACCACCGCTGTCACCGCCGCTACCACCGCCACCCGCCGCCCGCCCCCGCCGCCCCCGCCGCCCCCGCCGTCGCCACCGCCACCAAGCACCACCACCACCGTCGCCGTCGTCGCCGTCGTCGCCGTCCAGTCAGCCGTCCATCGCTCGGAGAATAGCTCGTCCCAGAGCGGCCAGGCGTGCCGTGCTGGAGCAATGGCCGGACGATCGGCACGTTCCAACGGCAGAGGTGCCTGTGGTGGACCCGCGGGAGTCGTTCTAGGCTGCCACCGGCGGCACGCAGTCCGTGTGATGGGCTCTGACGGACGCTGTTCAGAACGCGCTCAGCCGCTTCTCATATCCGCCGAGGTGACGAGGCGCGGAGCTGGCGAGCAGGTCTCAACCGCACGTACCCATCACGTCAGGCGACCTTGAGATGGCATCACGCCAGGCGACCCTGAGATGGCATCATACTGGCGACCCTGAGATGGCATCACGTCAGGCGACCCTGAGATGGCATCACGTCAGGCGACCCTGAGATGGCATCACGTCAGGCGACCCTGAGATGGCATCACGTCAGGCGACCCTGAGATGGCATCACGCCAGGCGACCCTGAGATGGCATCACGTCAGGCGACCCTGAGATGGCATCACGTCAGGCGACCCTGAGATGGCATCACGTCAGGCGACCCTGAGATGGCATCACGTCAGGCGACCCTGAGATGGCATCACGCCAGGCGACCCTGAGATGGCATCACGTCAGGCGACCCTGAGATGGCATCACGCCAGGCGACCCTGAGATGGCATCATACTGGCGACCCTGAGATGGCATCACGTCAGGCGACCCTGAGATGGCATCACGTCAGGCGACCCTGAGATGGCATCACGCCAGGCGACCCTGAGATGGCATCACGTCAGGCGACCCTGAGATGGCATCATACTGGCGACCCTGAGATGGCATCACGCCAGGCGACCCTGAGATGGCATCATACTGGCGACCCTGAGATGGCATCACGTCAGGCGACCCTGAGATGGCATCATACTGGCGACCTTGAGATGGCATCACGCCAGGCGACCCTGAGATGGCATCACGTCAGGCGACCCTGAGATGGCATCACGTCAGGCGACCCTGAGATGGCATCACGCCAGGCGACCTTGAGATGGCATCACGTCAGGCGACCCTGAGATGGCATCACGTCAGGCGACCCTGAGATGGCATCACGTCAGGCGACCCTGAGATGGCATCACGTCAGGCGACCCTGAGATGGCATCATACTGGCGACCTTGAGATGGCATCACGCCAGGCGACCCTGAGATGGCATCACGTCAGGCGACCCTGATATGGCATCACGTCAGGCGACCCTGAGATGGCATCACGTCAGGCGACCCTGAGATGGCATCACGTCAGGCGACCCTGAGATGGCATCACGTCAGGCGACCTTGAGATGGCATCACGCCAGGCGACCCTGAGATGGCATCACGTCAGGCGACCCTGAGATGGCATCATACTGGCGACCCTGAGATGGCATCACGTCAGGCGACCCTGAGATGGCATCACGTCAGGCGACCCTGAGATGGCATCACGTCAGGCGACCCTGAGATGGCATCACGCCAGGCGACCCTGAGATGGCATCACGTCAGGCGACCCTGAGATGGCATCATACTGGCGACCCTGAGATGGCATCACGTCAGGCGACCCTGAGATGGCATCACGTCAGGCGACCTTGAGATGGCATCACGCCAGGCGACCCTGAGATGGCATCACGTCAGGCGACCCTGAGATGGCATCATACTGGCGACCTTGAGATGGCATCACGCCAGGCGACCCTGAGATGGCATCACGTCAGGCGACCCTGATATGGCATCACGTCAGGCGACCCTGAGATGGCATCACGTCAGGCGACCCTGAGATGGCATCACGTCAGGCGACCCTGAGATGGCATCACGCCAGGCGACCCTGAGATGGCATCACGCCAGGCGACCCTGAGATGGCATCACGTCAGGCGACCCTGATATGGCATCACGTCAGGCGACCCTGAGATGGCATCACGCCAGGCGACCCTGAGATGGCATCACGCCAGGCGACCTTGAGATGGCATCACGCCAGGCGACCCTGAGATGGCATCACGTCAGGCGACCCTGAGATGGCATCACGTCAGGCGACCCTGAGATGGCATCACGTCAGGCGACCCTGAGATGGCATCACGCCAGGCGACCCTGAGATGGCATCACGCCAGGCGACCCTGAGATGGCATCACGCCAGGCGACCCTGAGATGGCATCACGTCAGGCGACCCTGAGATGGCATCACGTCAGGCGACCCTGAGATGACATCACGTCAGGCGACCCTGAGATGGCATCACGCCAGGCGATCCTGAGATGGCATCACGCCAGGCGACCCTGAGATGGCATCACGTCAGGCGACCCTGAGATGGCATCACGTCAGGCGACCCTGAGATGGCATCACGCCAGGCGACCCTGAGATGGCATCACGTCAGGCGACCCTGAGATGGCATCACGTCAGGCGACCCTGAGATGGCATCATACTGGCGACCCTGAGATGGCATCACGTCAGGCGACCCTGAGATGGCATCACGCCAGGCGACCCTGAGATGGCATCACGTCAGGCGACCCTGAGATGGCATCACGCCAGGCGACCCTGAGATGGCATCATACTGGCGACCCTGAGATGGCATCATACTGGCGACCCTGAGATGGCATCATACTGGCGACCCTGAGATGGCATCACGTCAGGCGACCCTGAGATGGCATCACGCCAGACGACCCTGAGATGGCATCACGTCAGGCGACCCTGAGATGGCATCACGTCAGGCGACCCTGAGATGGCATCATACTGGCGACCCTGAGATGGCATCACGTCAGGCGACCCTGAGATGGCATCACGTCAGGCGACCCTGAGATGGCATCACGCCAGGCGACCTTGAGATGGTATCACGCCAGGCGACCTTGAGGTGGCATCATATATTGATTGCAATGAGCCTTGGTTGTGACATCATTTCTGAATCCTGAGGAGTGACATGTGGAAAGGCAAGGACGATGAAACAACTGAAACACGTTTTTAGCGTTCTATCCTGCCGTTTTGTGTAATTCATTTTCCAAAGGTGGGATGCTCAGTTACTATGGGCTTTCTCTAATCATCCTCCCGGCTCCTACACCAGTTAGTCCGCAGTCCAAACCATTCAGCCATACTTGAACAGTTGAACTGTCCGACCCATCCAGAAGCAAGCGTTCTGCACCCACTTGCAGCGGCCGGTGCCTACCCTAAGTCATTAGCCGGCCGTGTCACCAGATGATACGAGCCATACGATGTGTGTACACCATTTACACTCAGTGACAGCAGGATGAATAACTACCTACCTCTGTTTATTATTCCAGTCGTCGCGCACGCCTTGTTGTGCCGACGTAATACGTCAGCTGTACCGCCAACAGGGCTTACTGGACAGCACGCCAATTTGGAGCGGCAACACAGCACGCCAATTTGGTGTGGCGACATACGCACGATTCGCGAATCAATTAACACCAAGCTCCCGCGCCACTCGGCAGGGCCGCTGAAGCCGCGGCCTCCCGCGGCGTCTGCACCGACACGTCCTCAGACACGTGCACTGTCTCAGCGCCGCGGGCACACGTGTCACCGGCCGACTTGCACGGCGCCACGGGACGCCACGGGGCGCCACGGGGTGCGGCCGCCCGCGGTGCGCGCGGACGCATGCGCTGCAGGAGCGGCAGAGTGTCAGGTGCGCTGCCCCGCGGCGGTGGCGGCAGCGGCGGCGGCTGCAACAGGTCGCGCAGAGAAGGAGCGATGTCATCGGGGGCGTGACGGTGCGGACGGCACGTCCTGGCCGGCATAATCGGTCGCCGCTCCACCGGACACGATCGGCCCCGGGCGTCGACCTGAGGCGGCGGCAGCGGCAGAGGCCAGGGTGACGTCACGTCTGTCTGACGACAGATAACGGCCGCAGCTGGGCCCGCCGACAGAGGATCGCTCACGGAGACGAGGAGGGCGGCGCCTGTTGTTGGTTTGCCGGTATTTACCCCAAGTGCTGTCGGTGGCGGGAGGGCACCAGGGTCAGCGCGGTGTTTTGTTTCTCGCGGCCCTCCGAAGGCGCCCCGCGGCGACCCGCCGTGAACGGGTGCAAATAAGTTAGTTTTTCCACGCAGAGGGACGCGATTGAATATTGATAGCGATGGGGCTCGCGGTGGAATGCCGACTGTGTGTGTTTTAAAACGGGCATCAATCATCGCTGACGGCGGGTGCCGTCCGCCGCCAAGTCGGTACGATCCCGGATCGCTGCTCGACTGGACCGAACCCCGACTCAGGCCGGCGTGAGGAGCTGTTAAAATGTGTGAAACTATGCGAGTGAAGGGGCTTTCGGCCTACCCCTGTGGACCATAAGGGGTTCACCCCTATTGATCCGAGGCCTCCGACGGTGAGAAGGGGGTTGGTTGGTTTTACCAGCACCTGTCCGCGTCCCTGATCGCACCATCCCGCTGTGTCTGTGATGGGCCGACCCACGAAGAAAACACTCGCTGTCAAAATAGCGTGGCACGCGATACACAACCCCGGGCTTCCGAGCCGTCCAAACTAGTGGTGAGATGGTTTAGCTATTTGTCATTTTTTAGAGGCGAGCTGAGTGACAGGATGTGACGACTGCCGTCCAGGATTAGACGCACAAGGGACAGATGCTGGCTGTTGCGGCAGTCGGGTAGTGAAGTGCTGACGTCACAGGGCAGTTGTTGGCCACGTTGACGTCACAGGGCAGTTGTTGGCAGTTTAACTGACCTCGGTTACATCTGTCACCCAGGATTGGACGCGTAAGAGACGGATACTGGATATTGCGGCAGTCGCATCCGTGATGAGCTGATGTCACCCTGTTCACTGATGTTGGGAAATTAACCGACTTTTGTCACCGTTGTGCCGTTCGACCTTTAAAAGTTATCCTTATAAACCCTTCTTCCCATGAAAATACATGATAATACAAGGGCCTTATTAAGTTAATGAAGGAGATAATAAAGCATAAACCCTAATACGCTTCTGAACCAACACAAATAAAAGGTATCTAATCGCATACAAATATTGGTAATGTACATTCAGGCTATCTTTAATTCCACGAGTGAATTGAGAGACCTGACGTGTCAGGCAAATCACAGTCGAGTCACTGCTGTCAATAATTATGTGACTATGTCCACGTGTCAATCAGGTCCGCGGGATATGTCAATCAATGGCGTATATCCAGTACACATCAGATACCTGGACTCACCAGCGATTGATAAGGGGAAAGCTTGTGTGACAGTGCTTAAAGCGGCCAAATCACTGATCTACTGGAACGCTAAGGCAATGACCAATCTTTAGATCGGCAAATACCGCACGTTCCTACCTTAAACAATAGCTCATGCCAATCAAGACTACAAAAAACGACCATTACCGAACGAGTGTGGATTTATTGATAGAAATCCAGCTATGGAACCCTTAACCAGAACAATAACCTGGAACTTTTACACCAGCCGCAAAAGGAAACGCTAAATCGTCCGCGAATTATCATTTAACACCGCAAAATACAAGAAACTGACCTCAACTACGCTGGAACAACACAGCCACCTAGACACAATTAATGTCGGCTGATTCATCGGAGCGTAAATTCGCGTGACCTCCAGTAAACATAAAGATCGACCACTCTCGCATGTTATCCCTGTGCGCATTATTGGGTGGTCCACTAACAAGGTTTCCTTCTACTTTCCGGTCAGCCGATGAGCTATAACCTACCTCCCACGTGTCCACTTTCCGGCCAGTCGATGAGCTATAACCTACCTCCCACGTGTTCGTGTGATACATGTGTGTTTTTCTGATTTCCGTGGCAGCGCAGCTCGGCGATCCAATATACAACGGGAACAAATTCCTTTAATATAATCAGCCACGCCGCCGCTGACTCGTGGAATTTACTGCCAATTAGAACGTTCCGTACGATATTTCAGGATTCCGACAGTGAAGCAGCGATTTCCGTCTCGGTTTGGGCCTGTGGCGGTGCCGGGACCGGTGCCGGGACCGAGGCCGGTGCCGGTTCCGGGGCCTGTGGCGGTGCCGGGGCCGGTGCCGGGACGGTGCCGGTGCCGGTGCCGGTGCCGGCGCCGGGGGGGGGGGGGCCGGGCGGGGTGGCTCCGAGGAGCCCAGGATCGGTCAGCGCTGGCCACTAATTGGCTGGAGGTTCGACCGACCGGCGCCGCCCGAGCGCCAGGGGATTTTTTCCTGACCGGCCAGGGAACGCTAACGAGGCTCCACAAATCAGCGGCGGCGGCGCGTTGCGACGGAGTCGTGTCCTCTCAGACCCGCCGCCACCGCCCGGCCCGACTACGGTCTGCCATCTGGGCACGCATTTGACCCGCCATAACGCAGATACGCACCAAGGTTATATCACCAAGACACATATATATATGAACATACGTACCCTGATTCTGATACACCGGCATATGGAGCTGTCCTACAGACATTGCAGTTTGAAGCTGCTCGTTTTGTGTGGGAGAGGTGTTGGTGGTACAGCCTACGCGGGTGCAAGGATTTGTCGGGACAGGTGATAATCATGCCATTTTTGGTAGGAGATAAAGCGAACAAATGAGCTTAGCAATCGCGTCGCACGAAAGTTCGCGTTTATCCTTCAAAAACAGAATCGCGTTGGCCTGCGATGAGGTCAGAATTAGGAAGTGTGGGTTTACAAGCGGAACCACAGCCGACTTAAAACTCAGACGTTACATGACCAGAACGACAACCGTCTCCGCCACATATCACAGTTCACACCACGCTTGGTCACACGCGTAGTCAGTCGCACAGTAGTCAGTAGTCCGTCACACAGTAGTCAGTAGTCAGTCACACAGTAGTCAGTATCAGTCACACAGTAGTCAGTAGTCAGTCACAGTAGTCAATAGTCAGTCACACAGTAGTCAGTAGTCAGTCACACAGTAGTCAGTATCAGTCACACAGTAGTCAGTAGTCCGTCACACAGTAGTCAGTAGTCAGTCACACAGTAGTCAGTATCAGTCACACAGTAGCCACGATGTGACTGCCAATGCAGCAGCCACTGAGCCGTCCAAAATCGTGTGACCGGGACTGAAGTCCTCCTCCGGTCGGAACACATTCGGAAACGACCGGCTGAACGACCGGTGATCTGCCAGCCCGCTTCCCTCCGGCGCTCCCGGTGAAGCGCCGACGTTTCCTTCAGAGAGCCGTGGGAGCCGAGTGGGAAGCCGCGCGCAGGAACGGCCATGTATTTAGCGGCGATCGGTGTCGCCGATTAGCCGGCAGTAGAGCTGGTGATCACGGCGGCGTGAAATGGAATCGGCGCGATTCAGGGCAGATCTGAGAGCGAGCCACGTGACTACAGCGATGGAAGACGGATCTACTCTGTAGCGATGTCTAAGAATGAATGAGAACAGAACAGAGCGTGCAAAAGTCGATTTCGAGTTGAGGATGTGGGTTTTCAATTTATTAAACAAAAGAGCGGCAGAAGGAATGTTAATTTTATTTCTGGAGTAAGGCGGAGCCGGAGCGGACCCTCCCACATCTCCCGTGTGATGATGTGAAGTGCATCAGACCTTCCCTCCTCCTCTCCGCGCGTTGACGTGGTAAAGTGCGACAGACCTTCCCTCCTCTCCGCGCGTTGACGTGGTAAAGTACGACAGACCTTTACTCCTCTCCGCGCGTTGACGTGGTGAAGTACGACAGACCTTCCCTCCTCCTCTCCGCGCGTTGATGTAGTGAAGTGCGACAGACCTTCCCTCCTCCTCTCCGCGCGTTGACGTAGTGAAGTGCGACAGACCTTCCCTCCTCCTCTCCGCGCGTTGACGTGGGAAAGTGCGACAGACCTTCCCTCCTCTCCGCGCGTTGACGTGGTGAAGTACGACAGACCTTCCCTCCTCCTCTCCGCGCGTTGACGTGGTAAAGTACGACAGACCTTCCCTCCTCCTCTCCGCGCGTTGACGTGGTAAAGTACGACAGACCTTCCCTCCTCCTCTCCGCGCGTTAACGTGGTAAAGTGTGACAGACCTTCCCTCCTCCTCTCCGCGCGTTGACGTGGTAAAGTACGACATACCTTCCTTCCTCCTCTCCGCGCGTTGACGTAGTGAAGTGCGACAGACCTTCCCTCCTCCTCTCCGCGCGTTGACGTGGTAAAGTGCGACAGACCTTCCCTCCTCTCCGCGCGTTGACGTGGTAAAGTACGACAGACCTTCCCTCCTCTCCGCGCGTTGACGTGGTAAAGTACGACATACCTTCCCTCCTCTCCGCGCGTTGACGTGGTAAAGTACGACAGACCTTCCCTCCTCCTCTCCGCGCGTTGACGTGGTAAAGTACGACAGACCTTCCCTCCTCCTATCCGTCGGAATGACGTGGTGAAATCTGGTGAACCCTCTCTACTCCTGCTGGTGCGGTGACGGGGTGAAGTCTGGTGAACCCTCCCTCCTCCTGCTGGTGCGGTGACGGGGTGAAGTCTGGTGAACCCTCCCTCCTCCTGCTGGTGCGGTGACGGGGTGAAGTCTGGTGAACCCTCTCTCCTCCTGCTGGTGCGGTGACGGGGTGAAGTCTGAACCCTATCTCCTCCTGCTGGTGCGGTGACGGGGTGAAGTCTGGTGAACCCTCTCTCCTCCTGCTGGTGCGGTGACGGGGTGAAGTCTGGTGAACCCTCCCTCCTCCTACTGGTGCGGTGACGTGGTGAAGTCTGGTGAACCCTCCCTCCTCCTGCTGGTGCGGTGACGGGGTGAAGTCTGGTGAACCCTCCCTCCTCCTGCTGGTGCGGTGACGGGGTGAAGTCTGGTGAACCCTCCCTCCTCCTGCTGGTGCGGTGACGGGGTGAAGTCTGGTGAACCCTCCCTCCTCCTGCTGGTGCGGTGACGTGGTGAAGTCTGGTGAACCCTCTCTCCTCCTGCTGGT
Organism: Chirona hameri; assembly: GCA_036785665.1. NCBI lineage: Eukaryota > Metazoa > Arthropoda > Thecostraca > Balanomorpha > Balanidae > Chirona > Chirona hameri. The sequence continues at coordinate 71,408 of JAXIVJ010002159.1, read as the reverse complement.
GCGGTGACGGGGTGAAGTCTGGTGAACCCTCTCTCCCCTCCTGCTGGTGCGCTGACGGGTTGAAGTCTGGTGAACCCTCTCTCCTCCTCCTGCTGGTGCGGTGACGGGTTGAAGTCTGGTGAACCCTCTCTCCTCCTCCTGCTTGTGCGGTGACGGGGTGAATTCTGGTGAACCCTCCCTCCTCCTCTCCGTTGCGGTGACGGGGTGAAGTGCGGTGGGGCGGATCCGCCTCATTATAATGGACGGTTATTGTCAGCGGCCAGCGGTGTGAGAGAGCGAGACTGACCGGCCGCGGCCCGACGCAACCCCGCCTACCAATCAATTACCACCCCCTCGCTCGCCACGCCGCACGCCGCACGCCGCACACTAGACCGCACACCACACCACACCGCACACCGCACACTACACCGCACACCACACCACACCACACCGCACACCACACCGCACACCACACACCACATCGCACACCACACCGCACACCACACCGCACACCACACCGCACACCACACCGCACACCACACCGCACACCACACCGCACACCACACCGCACACCACACCGCACACCACACCGCACACCACACCGCACACCACACCGCACACCACACCGCACACCACACCGCACACCACACCGCACACCACACCGCACACCACACCGCACACCACACCGCACACCACACCGCACACCACACCGCACACCACACCGCACACCACACCGCACACCACACCGCACACCACAATCCACACACCACACCGCACACCACAGGCCGCACACCACACACGACAGTCCGCACCGCACACCATAGTCGGCACCGCACACCACATGCCGCACACCACACACTACAGTCACACACCACACACCGCACACCACAGGCCGCACACCACTCACGACAGTCCACACCGCACACCATAGTCGGCACCGCACACCACATGCCGCACACCGCACACTACAGTCACACACAGCACACCGCACACCGCACACCGCACACCACACACCGCATACTACAGTCCACACCGCACACCACATGCCGCACACTGCACACTGCAGTCACACACCACACACCGCACACCGCACACCACCGGCCGCACACCGCACACCACATGCCGCACACCGCACACTACAGTTACACACCGCACACCACACACCGCACACCACATGCCGCACACCGCACACTACAGTCACACACCGCACACCGCACACCACATGCCGCACACCGCACACTACAGTCACACACCGCACACCGCACACCGCACACCGCACACAGCACACCGCACACCACACACCGCACACCACAGGCCGCACACCGCACATCACCCACCACTCGGTTGTGTGGCCAGAGAGGGATGGAAGGCGCACACACAGGTAAAAACGCACAGCGAATACGGCGTAAGAGAATGCCGCTGGGTACCGAGGCCATAACGACAAGAGAAGAACTCTCGTTGAATGGAACAGACAAAGAATGTCCGTGGATGCATGGAGGTTGAGAGTAAGAACGTTTACAATCGCTTGCATGCAAAGAGAATGTTCCAGACATACAGTATAGTTGATTAGGCGGAAACCAGCGTATTTGAGAGTGAAATGCATTTTCCACGCCTTGGGTCAGACAGCGGATATGAGGCATTCTCCGACCCATTTACAGGGTATGATGGAACACACCCTGTGGTGCCATTCCGACCGAATACGGCTGGAAGTGGTAAACAAATAGCTATGGACAGGCTCGTCCATCTGACAGCGAGTATAACCGAGGGACAGGTTGGTCATTCTGAGTGTAGCCAGGGGACAGAGCGAATCAGCAACACCTCTGAATGAATGAACAGCTCTCAGCCTCTCATAACTTGGTATAAGGAGAGCGACGGACTGGCACATGGCTGGGTGAAAGACATTCTGAGGCGGGATATTCGGCAAGCATACGATTCCGTACACGGACACCTATTGAATTTGAATGCAGCACAGTTTCGTCGCTCTCGGCGGCGCGAGCGGTGCGCGCGCGGCCGCAGCACGGCATGGCACGGCGTGGCACGGATCGGTCATTGGCTGCTGTCGGCTCGCACCGTGTTCATTATCGTACTGCTCAAACATCCGTCAGCTGGTTCCAAACAGACCGGCGTCCGCCGCCGTCGTCGCCGGGCGCCGGCCGTCAACAGTCGGTCATTGTTACCATTGTTACCATTCATTGTTACCGACGCGTTAACACGCTGCGGAATCATAAATCGGCTACGCGCCGCCAAACAGTTTTTGAGATGTTGAAAGTCCTGGCCAAAGAGACACAGCAGGCAAAACAAACAAGATAAACTAGACAAATACACGGTCACAATGTGCGCGCGCGGCTCGGCGCGGTGCGGTGCGGTGCGGCGTGGTGCGGCGGCGGCGGCGCGGCGTGGCTCGGCGCGGAGCCGGCGCCGGCCAGGCTGGGCCTGACTACAGGAAGCCGCTGTCTGGGTACCTCACGGTCGGCGGGAGCGGTGTTTATCCGCGGCCTGCTCAGACCAGCAAACATGGGTCGGGAGCCGCAGAACCGGGCCCGTGTGGTCCGAGTGGCCCAGCTGCGGACAGCGTTTACATCCCGCGGTGTTTTATCGCTGGTGCAGACCATAGAGAAGCCATTCAGAGACGGGTTTTACTGACGCCAGGTTTGGGGAGGCGGTCTATTCGTGTTCAGTGTGAGCTCGTTTGTCAGAATTTAGTTTTCGTTTGCTCATCAGTATAAATGAATGAGCCTGTTGATTACTTGTAGGAAAAAAGAACAAGAACCTATCCCATTGGATCCTCGTTGCAGAATCCCATTCATTACGTTGCATTGTTTGCTGATATCCAATTAAGCTGAGCTCCGATTTGCTGATGCCGGGTGTTCAGCGGGGATGCTCCACCACTGCATCGTTCCATCAGAGCGACCTGTTTGCTCATTTAGCGGCCGGGCACACTGAGACGGACGGGGCGGAGCCGGAGTACCCATTCACGTCAACTCAATGCCCGCTCCAAAACATCTCCAGCCTCCTTAGCTGGGCATTAACTTCAGGGAGCTTCGGACTCGCCCTCTAGTCTCTGGGGGGTGCCCAGATGGCAGTGGGTGGCTCCTAAACGACTGCTACTTGTCACGTATTCAATTTAAATGCAAAGCAGTTACAACTTCAAAAGACCTGTGCTGACTGTCACCCCTTCTCGCAGCCTTCGCGGCTCACCATCTGCTCACACTGCAGAGTCACTGCCAGGCATGGCGCTCATGGTGGACAACTGCTCTCTCAGCCAGAAACACCGGCGGCAAATTTCAGAATCAAACCATGCTCCGTTCCGCCCATGCAGCAGCCTCCACGGCTGCCACCAATCTTGATCTTCACAAGCTGTAAATCGTGTATTATTCGGCTAGCATCGCCATTTTTCCATCATTGAGAGGAGCAAGACAAACGATGTCCGTGAAACGAGCGCCTCGCCGCCAGATCGTCCAGAATACGATTGGCTATCATCCATCTGTGTCGACAGACCTTTCATATGTCAACCACTTATATCGCACCGCCCGCTCAGGGGGTCAGCGCTCCAGCCAAATCCTGCCGGAGGGGGGGGGGGCGAGGCCAGCCGACGTCAGCTGACTGGCTCCTCCCTCCGGACGGCCCCCTGCACCGCTCGGAATGGGGTGCGACACAGGGTAACAGGAGCCGCCGGAGCCGCTACGCCGGCCGGGAGCAGACTTCCGCCCGCCGGCGGCAGGCGGACGGCACGTGGAGGCCCGCGCCCCTCACCCTTCTGCCCCTGTGACCCCTGTGACCCCCGACACCCCTGTCGGGTCCACCGCCCCTGCCAGGCCCTGTCGGGCCCACCGCTCTAGTGCCGTTGTCGCCGCTAACCTTCAGAATGGGCTACTGGTCTGAAAGCTACCATGCTACCCGCGAATCCAGCGCACCGTGCTGAATTCCAAACACCAGTACCCGACATTTAGCGTCGATATTGCCACTTAGCCGGTGTCAGCACGGCACGATCCTGTGCTTGATCGCTGATACAGGGGCATCGGGCGATTATGACAGGGTTGTATTGTTCTATCGAACTGCATGGCAAACAGGTCTTGTTATTGGTTGAATTAACTGTAACCTTTTCATTGGATGCGATACAATTCAAAGATGTAACGGTTGATAGTCAGTGATATGTTCACTGATTTTATTCCCAAGACACCGCTGATTGTGAGGAAAAGGTGAAGGTGTTGTCGATTTTTGAAGCCAGTAGCTGTCTGTGTTCATGTCATGATCAAAACATAACGTTGGTCATGCTGGCGCCGACCCTGCGAGCAGCAAAGGAGTTTGTATCGTATTTTAGCGTTCTCACAAAGAGAAACTCCTATTTGCCTGTACATTGCGAGATATATACGCAGTCATTTGCTACTTCGAAATAAAATCAAAATAAATATGAAGTCCTTTAATTAAGTACAAAACAGATGACACAAAACAATTTTTTTATTTGCGACGCATATTCAACAATTTCTTCCGTGCTAATAAAATGTTAATTAAATTGGTAGAACTGAAGAAAAAATATAAATCTGGTTTAATTTTCGGGCAAAAACGTGCAGCAAAGATGAGGAATCATAACAACCACTTATTTAATTAAACGATTAACATCATGACTATTTCAATAATATAAATTATATTCTATTATCTTATTGCCACACATTTAATAATATTAAATGGGTGACAACAATTGCACTATATTTTCGCATGCATTGTCGCTAGAATCGGATTGTATTAGCATCATGGTCCAGAATAAACTATACGAAAAGTATAGAATATATTTTGATGACCAATGTGCTGTTCATAAGACCACATGCCCCGTAATGTCATTGGATGGTCCCGTCGCCGGGTTTTATATGGTCTTACAAGAGTGCTTCACAAAAAGGATAAAAATAACAAACTCCGCACCATTCGAAATTGTCTCCTTTCAAATTGATGTTTGCTTGGCAACCATGCCAAGGATAAAAACAAAGTAAATATTTATGTGCAGCTAGTCGGAAATACGATTTCTACGCTAATAAAAAATAAAAAATACTCTAACGGAAATACGATTTCTACACCAATACTACACGCGCGTAGTAATACACACGCGTAGTAATACAGGCCAGGTGAGGCAAGGCAAGGTAGTTCAGCAGGTTAAGACCGCGCCTTTTCCGGGAAAAGTGGGAACAACTTATGGGAACGACGCAAATATAATTACAATGTGACATGTAATGATTTACATAAATTGTGAAATGGTCGTTGACTCATAGACATTGATACAATACATAATATGTAGCTCTTTTATTTTGTCTGCGGTTATGCGATATATCTGGGCTATATCTGTGCCAAACGACGATCCAAGACAACAAAGAATGAATTAACTATATACGTTCCAGGTCACGTATTACCGAAGCATAATCTCAGAGGTATGATCAAAGACAGCGACTGTAAATTTAGATATCCTTGCCTCCCAGACATCGTCCAAATGTCACGGCGCTGTTAGAACATGAGCTCCAAATGTGACGGTTCTGGTGACACTTAACGCTGCTTATAATTCAATTCTGGTTCAAAACGCCTCTACCAGGATCTGCCCAAATATGGCGTGTCACTAGCGAGCTATAGACATCATGCCGTTTTCAGGAAGAAGGCAGTTAACATCAATGACATGCAAGGGTGTCACCAAGACCCAAACGAGCCTATCGGCCGCTCTATTTTACGTTCGCTTACCTTTGCGTTGCCTGTATATGCAAGCCTAAAAAATGCTACCGGCAGTCCTGCTTTCATTGCATGCAAGTTTTAATTTCGCCGATAGTATGCATGATAATTTGACATATTCTCACGTCTGGTAGTTGTATGCAGTATGTACAAAGAAGGTAAAAGTACCTAATAATGATGATCAAAATAGCTGACAAGAGGACAGAACCAACACAAGACAAGTGACATAGCTTGGAACTTGGAAAAGGAACGTTTATTGACACTTGGAACAACGAAATTGTGTTAACTTTAAATATGTTGAAGACATGAGAAACTTTGCAAGAATGTGATACACAGTACACATGTTGATTTTCGACTGGATTTTCCTTCAACGAAATATACAGCAAAAAAATAAATTGCCCTTAAGTTAGATGGTCATTGCTTTGCTGTTTTCCACCAATTCTCTGTTTTAAAAATATACGTATAATATTCTTCTTACCTGTGTCAAATATTCCAGAAATAGCACTGCTGTCCCGATCACGACGATCAGCTGTTCAGCCACACCTTCCGTGGGCCGCCACTGCGAACCACAGACCCACAGAATCCTGCACACACCGTCTACCCGTCCCTCACCAACGCGACACCGTCCAACGTCCCGGTCCCAGTCACACGCACCGCGCGGCGCACCCCACCCGCCACCGACTCTCCACTGCCGCACTCTGCGCGCTCCGCGGGCAGCGGCAGCGGCGGCGCTCTCCTCTGACCGGTAGACGTCGCTGCGCTGCTCTCTGATTGGTCGACACCGGTCTGCCGAGGCCGGTGGCGGCCGACTGCTACCGCCTCAATCTCGCCGGCTGTTTTCGTGCCCCGATGCGTCGGCTTTTACCTCACAAGTTGCATTACTATCCCCCGGGGAAACTCGGAAAACTATCAACATGCTTAAAGAAGAAAAACGTCCAGAGCCGCAGGTCGTTTAGATCGAGGCGGAAAACGTCAGCGTTTGACGGAATATGATCGAGCGATTTTAAAGCCCATTTCACACATAAACTTCGTCTGTTTGTAAAGCACACACCATTAACAGAACCATTTAAAAAGTGACGTTCGCAGGGTTTTAGGCAACATCAATATGAGATGTATTTTCGGTGAAAAATAAGGGAAAATGCTGAGTAAAGCTTGAGAACTCGTAAGGTCCTGCAACACACAGTACAAATGTATATGATTCAGAGGAATTTTATGCATTGGTTTGCTGGCAATATATTTCAGGTAGAATTGGTCAAGTACTTTAAACTGTGTAAGCCGAACCGAGGTAAGCCGAACCCCTGCCAAACATTCACAATGGCTAAAAAACATCAACGTGAAACTAACTTGGCATACCTTCTCCCTCATCAATTTCACGTTACCCAAGCAAAAGTGGTTATTTTCGCTGATTTATAAATATTGAATAATTATGCGTGAGCCCTGACTTAACCTTTGTTTGCCTGGCCATGCATTAATGGTGCGAGTTGGCGGCCGCAAGTGAGGGTTCATTATTGAACTAAGCGTCTGTTGTGTTACAAAGGCCCTGTGAAAGGCAGGCTGCGTGGTTGGCTTGGCTGCTTTATTTATTTAGTATTTACTATTTCTTGAAGGGCAAGGGGCATCAGGTATTACCGCCTCAGCAATATGCCGAAAAAATGACGGTAAAATTCGATGAGAAGTAGGTTCGGTAGCTTATCGTTCGGGTTAAATTTGTTAGCATCGTCTTGCATGCGCCAGTTCAAAGTCAAGCGTTTTACGTTGTTATGAGTAGTCATTAATTATTTTTCAGTCCATGAACACGGTAAACAATCACGATCAACCCTTCTAGGGTCCCATGTTATGTATCCTCCAACAAGAATAAAATGATTGAGATGCACTGGAGATAAAACAAGAACTTGACCTGCAAATTTACCATAATTGTCATGGTGGGATTGAAGACGATTCGCTTCCTGAAAACGATGTCGTGCAAGCCAATTGCATGCTACGAATGCCTTGTTAATATTGAGGTCAAGCTTTCTGAAAGTTTCCAGTTTTTTTCCCTACAGGAGTCATTGATATGCCCGCCCTTGATTTTAGTTACTGATTGCGGGTCAGATATATCCACTCGTACCTGTTTATACGTAGGTACACGATCCATATAAATGACATCTTCTGGCCGACGTTTAAGAATGTGTTATATTTATACCATCTTCATTTATATTTTCGTGTTCATTCTAAAAAATAGATTCTCCCATTTATGACTATGGCTGGAGTTGGAGTTGGTTAGGATAGGTCGATTCTGGTCGAACTATCTGGTTTCAGTTACCGTCACATGTCTCTCTGCAGTCTCCCGTTTTGCGGTGCAGCCTATGCGTGCAGGCGCTCCTGCTTTTCGTCAGCTGACGATATGTGATGTCGGTAACATGAATGACAATTGCAACATCTTGAATGGAGTTTTACATTGAATGATATAGTGAGATATAAAGCGATTTTATATGACCATTTAAAACACTGTACCACGGTAAAGTGAACCATGCTTTATTTTTTACCTTTTGTCGGTCAAGTTTTGGTGATGAAACAAAAAATGCTCCCTGCTGGATAATACTTATACCGTTTTAACTAGCAAGCAAGGTGCAAAGATCCGTCCTTCCCTTTGGCAGGTGGCATTTTCAAGTTCGATCTAGAGAATCTGCGGATATGAATTGAAGTTTTAGCGCTGACCCGCCAGGCTATAGGTATAGGTGGTGAACTGTGTCACGCTTTGGTGGTGGTATTGGGGCTTCACGCTTACACGACTGTCGTCATTTATAGTTGGGTGTGTCACGTTTCTTTTATACATTGGTAGGTAATTAATTACGCTGCGAGAGACTACATCATTTTTCGTGAGCGTCAAGCAGAAAGGCTTAGTTGGAAAGTGAGCGAGCTAATACTTTTAGCAAATATTTCAAACAATATATAACATACAATACACGAATCTCAATCGAAGTTCTGAACTTGCTTTTGTAAATCGTCACTGGCTGCATACATCATGAAAATTCAGAATAAAAGGAGGTTCAAGACCTTGTTGACATATATTCAAATTAGAGCCTTGTTATAAGGGAGCCAGACGAACAACTGAAAATCATGTACCTATAGTTGTATTATATCGGGAACAAATGAACCAGCGTGGGTTTCTATTCACACCATCTTGACAATGCATTAGTTCTGACGTGACGCCCAAGCTGCTTTGTGACATCTGAACCATTAACACAACTCCCGTGGCCTTTGATGAAGCACCCTGTTGTTATGCATTGCCCCCGGCGATAGTCTCGCATCGTATCTCACGTTACCCCTGGGGACCGGCGGCCCATTGGCTGCGGCTGTCCGGGGCAATGGATCGCACCTCTGGCTATGCTGATCCACGCTTCTCCCGGGCTAATGGCGCTGGTATGCGGGGCACGTGCCAAGGGGCATCAGGTATTACCGCCTCAGTCGGGGCGACTGAGGCGGTGTGTCATCAGGTATTACCGCCTCAGTCGCCCGTGTGTCATCAGGTATTACCGCCTCAGTCACCCCGTGTGTCATCAGGTATTACCACCTCAGTCGCCCCTCCAAAGTGTGTCATCAGGTGTGTCATCAGGTATTACCGCCTCAGTCGCCCCGTGTGTCATCAGGTATTACCACCTCAGTCGCCCCTCCAAAGTGTGTCATCAGGTGTGTCATCAGGTATTACCGCCTCAGTCGCCCCGTGTATCATCAGGTATTACCACCTCAGTCGCCCCTCCAAAGTGTGTCATCAGGGGTGTCATCAGGTATTACCGCCTCAGTGCCCCGTGTGTCATCAGGTATTACTGCCTCAGTCGCCCCGTGTGTCATCAGGTATTACCACCTCAGTCGCCCCTCCAAAGTGTGTCATCAGGTGTGTCATCAGGTATTACCGCCTCGGTCGCCCCGTGGGTCATCAGGTATTACTGCCTCAGTCGCCCCGTGTGTCATCAGGTATTACCGCCTCAGTCACCCCGTGTGTCATCAGGTATTACCGCCTCAGTCGCCCCGTGTGTCATCAGGTATTACCGCCTCAGTCGCCCCGTGTGTCATCAGGTATTACTGCCTCAGTCGCCCCGTGTGTCATCAGGTATTACCGCCTCAGTCACCCCGTGTGTCATCAGGTATTACCGCCTCAGTCGCCCCGTGTGTCATCAGGTATTACCGCCTCAGTCGCCCCGTGTGTCATCAGGTATTACCGCCTCAGTCGCCCCGTGTGTCGTCAGGTATTACCGCCTCAGTCGCCCCGTGTGTCATCGGGTATTACCGCCTCAGTCGCCCCGTGTGTCATCAGGTATTACCGCCTCAGTCACCCGTGTGTCATCAGGTATTACCGCCTCAGTCGCCCCTCCAAAGTGTGTCATCATAGACACTAACAAGGCACACCAGGCAGTCTGAGCGGACAGAAGTGGCCAGGTAGGTAGGTTGGCGAGGGTGCACTGTACAGTGGTCCGAGCAGAGGGGGCGGGGTAGGTAGGTTGGCAGGGGTGCCGAAATACGAGCATCCGGACAGAGAGTTTAGAGGTAGATTAGTCTGTGTTAGATGTAGATACTGAAGTACGCTCATACCCATTGCCTGACACCAGAACAACGATACCGGTATGGAGCATCAAACATGGTAATATTATATTTTTCATTAAACGAAGTTGAAGAAAGCAATGGCCGTTTTCACGAAGGGTTATTGCGCTGAAAAGTTCCTGAAAAGTTCCTGAAAAGTTTCTGAAAAGTTTTAAGAAGCTTTGGTATAGAAGTCTTCGTATATTATACATTCCAAGAAATAAATTACTGATTTAGGCGATATTATCACTATTCAATAGTAAATTGTATTGAGCTCATAACAAGTTTATGATACAAAATTGGCCGTTTTTTAAAGAACATATGCGTCTAGAGTCCATTCGTTCAGTTTAGCATACCGTCATACTAGGTACTAAATCTGGCAGCATCATGGATCACAGGTCCGTCTGCGCATGCGCAGTAACGTGCCAGCATAGATTCGCCGCCGCTTCCGACCCACGTGCCGCACGCACATAGAGGGGGCCGGGTGGCTCAGTTGGTAGAGCGTCGGACTCGGAATCCAAGGGTTCCGGGTTCGAGTCTGGCTACTGGCGCAAGTCATTCGGTTCCCCGCCCCGGAGGGGAGTGGTTCTCCTCCCCACCCGCGGCGGCATGGGCTAGAATACGGGGTGGGCGAGAATCACTCCCCCCCCCCAAAAAAAAAGAAGAAAAGAAAACATCAATCAGCATGTCGTCTTAGTTGGACAATTAAGCTTATTTAAAATAATAGTTTTTCGTATTATTGGTTCATTATTCTTGTTGTTATTCACGTATGTTTATACATAACTAATATTTCGAGAAGTATTTCTTATACTTAAATATCGATACGGAGCCGGAATCGATTTTCATTGCATGCATCCGAGGGCATATTATCATCGATTGAAGTGCAAACCATCAAATGTATAACACACCCCAAGGCTATATAGGGCACAGCCTCATGATTTGTCTGAAGCGTGGTTCATGCCAGTTCCCACTACGCTAAACCACGCTTCCCACGTCATTTGGTCAAAATAAGTATGCTAGCGCTATCTGCACCCCTCGTTTTAAGAATTTTATAAGACTGTTATGCTTCAGACTTGTATACTAGCCGTTTTCACGAAGGATTATTGCGCTGAAAAGATTCTGAAACATTTCTGAAAAGTATTTAAGCGTTTTGGTATTAAAGTCTTAGTATAGCATACATTCCAAGAAATACATTACTGGTTTAGGCAATATTATCACTATTCAATAGTTATGGAAACATGTATTGAACTCATAATAAGTTTATGATACAAAATTGGCCGTTTTTAACACGTGCCCTGGAAGAAGGGAGGGGCGAAATCCGCCCCCTCCCTCCGGTTTTTCGAGGATAGCGCAAAAACGGCGGCGTGCAGCGCCACTTTTTTGCATACATATTTGGCAACTAACTACCCACATTATGTGAAATTCTTGACTTCGGGTCATCTCAGGTCGTGTCACCAGACCAGGTCACGTGATGACCTCACCTCCAAAACGTTTGCAGTAGTACCACAGCCACAGTTTTAGGTCGATCGGTTTCAAATTTGCACTATTTCATAAGGTCATAGATACCAACAATCTGTATATCTCGTATTTTGTATATCGGTGACCTAAGGTCAGGTCAATTTCGTGACCGCCAACACTGTTTGGTCAATAACTATTGCCATAATAAAGATATAGAAGTGAAAATGTTACCAATGTGTTGGTCTCGTCGAGACACGTCTCCCAATATGCAACATGACCTACCTGGGTCACCACTTGACCTTGATCAGAGGTCAAATTTCTGAGTTGACCTAATCTAGTCATCATGAATATGATTCGAAGTGCCTTGACGAGACAAACACGATGGTTTCAAACGCATTGCTTTATCTTTATTAGGTAAAAAGTTATTTGCGAAAAAACAGTTTTGCCAATTTTTGTTGTTGACATTTGATGACCTCTGGAGCCTATACTGTTGACCTGATTTCAAATCTTAGGTAATATATACCGATAGCATTTTTTTCAAGAGCTTTACATTGCTTTTTTCCGTTTGTTCCTAGCTATCATAGTTCCTGTGATAACTGGGGATTTCTGGAGCGAAGTCCTAAAACTTGAAAATCTGAGCTTGTCTCGAGCTATCTAACCTCGTTTTCCGCTTGTCGCTACGTTGCGTTGTTTTCGAGATCATAGGGGGGGCGAAATCCCCCCCCCCCCCGCTCCAGGGCGTGTAATTATCAGATACCCTCCAGGGCGCGTGTTTTAAAAAACATATGCGTCTAGAGTACATTCGTTCAGTTTAACATGCCGTCATACTAGTTACTATATCTGGCAGCATCATGGATATCCGGTCGGTCTGCGCATGCGCAGTGATGTGCCAGCATCGATTCGCCGCCGCTTCCGACCCGCGTGTCACACGCACATGGACAAAGCCAAGCCGCACAGCCCGGCCGCCGGACTGGGCTGCGGGAGCGAGTCTATTGCGTCCAATTGCGTCACACGCCACATAATCTTTCTGAATCATTCTGAAGTTTTGAAAAGTTTCAGTCGGTGGAGATCTGGGCATCACGACTGACCTATCAATACTTATAGTAGTAGTAAGTACCACCAAACCGCAATTTTATCAGCATATTATATTCTTACCAACATATTACAAAATTATAAGGGACATTTCTAGCCAAAAATCGCATGTACAAATTGTGTAGTTAAGGAATGGATCGTCGAAACTTTCCAAAACATTTTAAAAAGCTTAAAAAGTTTCTGCACAATAATTCTACGCGAAAACGGCTACTAAGACTTTTACACCAAAGCTTTTTAAAATTTTCAGAAACTTTAAGAATCTTTTCAGCGTAATAATCCTTCGTGAAAACGACTATTATCGATGACTAGAAAACACACAAGAGCATGCTGGTAAGCAGTAAATACACTGCCAAATAATTTTCGGAAGTACTTTGCAAAGAAAAGGAAAAAAAAAAGGAAACCAATCACTTTGCCAAATCGCTGTGAATGTGCCAATAAGGGTTATTTGTACCTGAAAATGTTGAATGTGTCATTGGTTTTGCTAAATTATCAAGGTATACCCCAAAAAACAATATTTCAAAAGCAATATATTTCGAAAACATAAACTCGCGTATTCAGTATAGATTGCGAGAAGTGGTGCGGATTTAAAAAGTGGCGCATGTTGTTTTGACATTGTGTGCTTCGAAAGAAGATGCAAAAGACTCGGAACTGATGTAAACATAAATATTTATTAAAGTAATGAGTACAAATGTATCATTATCTTATAATTGTTTACATAACTAGCATAATATTGTCATTGGCGAAGGGTTCACTCGCTGGCCCAGTAACGCTGCTTTAAACACATGCTGTCATATGAAGCTTTACGACCAACATACACAATTTTCGACATCGCACCGCATTTCAATATAAAACATCAAATAGATTCGGCAGGAGAGTCCTTGCAATCAAACGAAGTATGCTGTAAGTGATTTCTCGACATGGCCTTCAAAACTGCTATATCAGTTACAAACCCCCATGATAAAAGTGACTGATTTTCTTTAACCCCACACTTTCTAACTTTGTTATGCTGTCCTTCGTAAACTTCGGTTGTAGTTTAAAGTAGTTTAAGAAGTAGGACCACGATAAAAGACAAATAACAACGTGAAGCTGTATGCACTTCAGTAATGTAAATTAAACAAGAACCACGTACAAAACTTAAGTAAACATCCTCTCACATGCATTTCTAAGCGAAACTTGGCTGGGCACTCCACACACTCGCATCCGCAATAAAGTGGAAAACGTAATGCGATAAAGACAACGATAACGATTAGGCACATCACATAATTAAATAAAAACATCCCAGCACTGTATCATCATCTCATCCATTATCCTAGAAACATGATCAACGTGACCTAGCGCAATTGCTCACCGCATCGCCGAAATAAGCACGTAATACCCGTACTGCCAATACCTCCCACTTCCCCCGCCAATATAGCCACGTAAATAACAGCCGACCGACCCATCGGACCAGGCTAATTCATATACGTCACTGGCCCAATACGGTATACCATCACGCCTATATCCCATGACTATAAAGCACCGTGCGGGCAGCGCCATCGGCCCGGGACCAGGTCGTCTCCTCTGATCGCCCGCGGCCGGTGTCGCACGCGCTATGTATGCATACGGCGGCTGTAATCAATCCTCTGCCGCACCTCCCCCTGCCCCCCCCCCTCTCCCGCCGGAGACACGGCATCCCACGTTAGTTCCGGTCTCGTCCGAGACGCGCGGTTTCGAACCGGCACCGCAGCCGACGCCGCCGACGCCGCCAAGCGAGCTATTATCGTAGATTTATGTATTGTTTTCTGTATCGGCTGCGCGGCGCGGTGCCCTCTCGGAACTGAGTGTAGGTGGATAACATCTGATCGGTGGAGAATGATGTACTACACGGATGTTCGCTGCAGTGGCGCCAGACTGACGTGGCTCGTGACGTCACGACCTCTGTAACATTCATGCCGTTATGACGCCAGTAGGTAGATTGGAAAATCCCGCATCAGCACACTTCATAAACAAGGCCAATTTTCCCTATTGTTGTTAATGGATGAAATATCCTGATAACTGCTGTATTCCAATGGAGCCTAACTAATCAACTCGCATGCAGCGGCGGTGGCTGCCGGCTGACCGTGTGTCGTGTCTCGCTTGTGTGTCGTGTCCCGCTGGTGTGTCGTGTCCCGCTGGTGTGTCGTGTCCCGCTGGTGTGTCGTGTCCCGCTCGTGTGTCGTGTCCCGCTCGTGTGTCGTGTCCCGCTCGTGTGTCGTGTCCCGCTGGTGTGTCGTGTCCCGCTCGTGTGTCGTGTCCCGCTGGTGTGTCGTGTCCCGCTCGTGTGTCGTGTCCCGCTGGTGTGTCGTGTCCCGCTCGTGTGTCGTGTCCCGCTGGTGTGTCGTGTCCCGCTCGTGTGTCGTGTCCCGCTGGTGTGTCGTGTCCCGCTCGTGTGTCGTGTCCCGCTGGTGTGTCGTGTCCCGCTCGTGTGTCGTGTCCCGCTCGTGTGTCGTGTCCCGCTCGTGTGTCGTGTCCCGCTGGTGTGTCGTGTCCCGCTGGTGTGTCGTGTCCCGCTCGTGTGTCGTGTCCCGCTCGTGTGTCGTGTCCCGCTGGTGTGTCGTGTCCCGCTCGTGTGTCGTGTCCCGCTGGTGTGTCGTGTCCCGCTGGTGTGTCGTGTCCCGCTCGTGTGTCGTGTCCCGCTGGTGTGTCGTGTCCCGCTCGTGTGTCGTGTCCCGCTCGTGTGTCGTGTCCCGCTGGTGTGTCGTGTCCCGCTCGTGTGTCGTGTCCCGCTCGTGTGTCGTGTCCCGCTCGTGTGTCGTGCCCCGCTGGTGTGTCGTGTCCTGTTCGAGCAACCCCTGTAGTTGGGCGGAGTTCCCTGCGGTCGGTGCACTCCGCCGGCCCGTCAGGTCCCTGCTTTGTCGGCGGTCGTCTCAGACGGAGATAAATGACGAGCGGAGCGACCGTCTAAGTTCTCAGCGGAGAACGATGTATAGCCGCGCACAAAGACGGCGTGCATCTGCATATCTTCGACGATAAGCCGGCTTAAAGTGCTGACTGCCGGTGGCCAACATTCTTCAGAAAATAGTGCAATAGTGCAGAGTTGGATGAAAATATTGGAAAGTATTAAAAGTATGGAGTATGAAGCTTAGTTTTACTGATGCTCACGCATACTGATGTTCAACTTGGTGACAAGAGAGGCAAGAGCGCTGGAAATGCTTGCTGGAAACGGCAAAGAGTAAGTTTTCATCCATAAAGTCTTCCTGTTTTAACATATGACTTTGAAAATGAGTTAGATTATATCAGATTACAATTATATTAAAATATAAAATTTGCTGAGTAAGCACACATTTGTTTCGCAGAGAAACAGTCCCAACAAAAGCAGCCAAAAATCCGCCGAGATTTCCCGCTTCGCAGCCTCTTGCTCAACATTCATCTGCTGACGGTGGCCGAGTCTACATCGCCGGAGAGGGATTGCAAACGTCCGGAATTTCAGCAGCTTGAGCGTGAGCAAACACTTCAGATCTACTTAGTGTGCTGCTGTGCGGAACGCAGCAGGAAACGCGCAGTGGAGAGCTGCCACTTGTATTGAGCGAAAACACTACGGAATCGATGCAACACTGCACATCAGACGGCAGAGGTGCGTTATAATGTTTACGATGTTCGGTAAGCTGTTCAGTGTGCATGCGATCTGACCAGAATACTTCGTCATGAGTCATTCAAACCGAAATATTGCGTGGAACGTAAAACGTCACCTAAGACATCAAAATAAGCCACACCACAGTAATACCCACTTCAAACGATTCTAGTGACGCTTATGTCTGCCCCTGCCCATTTCCACGCCACAAATCACCACAGTTTCGGCTATCATATTTTAACAATTAGCCCACCATCCTCACAAACCGCCTCCTAATAGGCGCCCAGCTGCTCCACTACAAAGTGGGGCGAGCCGCCGGAATCCGCCGGAGTCCGCCGGAGTCCGCCGGAATCCGGCCGATATCTGAGACGGAGAGCGGTTTCGATAGACGATCGGCGGATAGGCCCAATGTTTGATCGCCGGCTGATGAGGGCGGAATGCAGCACCGGTCGGCGGCGCGGAGCGGCGGCGCGGGTCCGCACGGGGCGGCGGCGGCGGAGGCGGCGGCGGAGGCGGCGGCGGCGGCGGCGGCGGCGGCGGCGGCGGCGGCGGCGGCGGTCGGCGGTCGGCGGTCGGCGGTCGGCGGTCGGCGGCGGCGCGGCGGCGGCGGCGGCGGCGGCGGTCGGCGGTCGGCGGTGGTCGGCAGCGGCGGTCGGCGGCGGCGGCGGCGGTCGGCGGTCGGCGGTGGTCGGCGGCGGCGGCGGCGGCGTGGGTCGGCGGCGCGGGTCGGCAGCGGCGGTCGGCGGTGGTCGGTGGTCGGCGGCGGCGGCGCGGCGGTGCGGGTCGCACAGGAACGCACGGAGTGGCTGCACCCCGTCCGGTGACAGGCGACAGAGCGGTTATAACCGATAGATAGATAGCCGTGCCGGCATGTAAATCATCCCTAAACAGGGTCTTTTGTACCCGTCAGCTCACAAACGGTAATTATTGACCGGTATTAATAGTGAGGTTTAATGACCTTCAAATAAAAACTATGGGAGCCATAAAATCATCGATGATTTGACTGTCAAAGTTAAAGACAGTTCTCTTTGTATGGTTTTATATGCATGGAGTCCTTCGGGGTGGTCTCCATTTTTCACATTCCGGTATTCCGGTTTACCGATCTGTTTGTGATTCGCCCAGCGCTGCGTCAGCTCTACAAGTCGACAAATAACGCAGCTGGTGTCCTTGCCTGGAGCCGGCGGCGGCGAGTCGTGCTCTGACGTTCAGCGGTATATCTGAGCCACGGCCCTCCCCCTCCCCCCGCCCCCCCGTCCACGGCCCTCCCCAGCTGAGTCTGCTCTCTCTGACTGCTACTGAATGGCGTCATAGGTAGCCAGTTTGAGAGGCTTTTGTCGCGGCGGCAGCTGCTGACTCGGCAACAGGCTGGGCTGCCGGGCAGAGCTTCCGCGTGTCACGACGCGCTGGGAGTGCTGGTAGCTTTTGAGAGCATGAACGGCGGGTGTCTGTAATGCTGCTGAGTATGTATACAAGGTGATGGAACTGGCCATGAAGTGGAACATGACGGTGCTGTCGAGTATTGGACGGTCGTGTGTCATTTTTCCGGGTATTGCCACCTCTGTCTGAGTGATTTGTGTAGGCTCTGTTGCTGTGTGTTCTGAGATAGTTCACGTGGCGTGCCGTCGGTTCTGAGACGGTTCATGCGCTGTGCCGTCCTTCCGAGCGGTGACGTCGGTTCTGAGCCCGTTCACTTGCTATGCCGCCTGTTTTAAACGGGCTGAGTGCAGTGTGGTCAGTTTTGAGCTGGCTCCCGTGCCTGAGGTTGTCCTCGTGCCGTGCCGCCTGTTCTATGCCAGTTCACTTGCCGTGCCGCCTGTTCTAAGCCAGTTTACTTGCCGTGCCGCCTGTTCTAAACTGGTTTACTTGCCGTGCCGCCTGTTCTAAACTGGTTTACTTGCCGTGCCGCCTGTTCTAAACTGGTTTACTTGCCGTGCCGCCTGTTCTAAGCCCGTTCACTTGCCGTGCCGCCTGTTCTAAACTGGTTTACTTGCCGTGCCGCCTGTTCTAAGCCAGTTCACTTGCCGTGCCGCCTGTTCTAAACTGGTTTACTTGCCGTGCCGCCTGTTCTAAGCTGGTTTACTTGCCGTGCCGCCTGTTCTAAGCTGGTTTCCGTGCTGTGCCGCCTGTTCTAAGATGGTTTACTTGCCGTGCCGCCTGTTCTAAGCTGGTTTCCGTGCTGTGCCGCCTGTTCTAAGCTGGTTTACTTGCCGTGCCGCCTGTTCTAAGCTGGTTTCCGTGCCATGCCGCTGGCTCCGAGCTGGTTCAGTGGTTCACGTGCCTTGCGCCTGAGGGGCGTCGTTTCATTATAGGGCGGCAGTCAGCCGGCAGCCGGTTATTAGTTATCGGCGCTGCGGCCGGGCCCGCGGCGTCGCCTGCGCGGTCCTCCGGCACCGACCACTCCCGTGGGCGGCGGCCACGACTGACAATAGCGCCACTGGCGCCACTAATGACACGGTAATGACCCGCCGAGTACACACAGCCGACCTCATAACGGCCGGGCGCCGACCGGCCGGCCCACTACTGAATAACCAGCGGCACCGCCGACCTCTCATCTCACCGGCCCATCTACTCCTATCTGAACCTCTCCATCGCCCACCCCTCACTGCCCCTCGTCGCTCCTTCGCTGCACACCCCCCACTGCCCCTCGCCGCTCCTTCGTTGACCACCCTCGTCCCTCCATCGTCGCCCCTCGCCGACCCTCTCCGCCCTGTTTTGTTTTGTAACCCGGGCGGCTGTTTCGGCAGCATTGCGAGGTGTCGGTTGTTTTCTTGCCCACGTGAAGTGCGTTGCCGCGCTGCGGAGCTCGTGGCAAGCTGGACAGCTCTGGGACGGCTGTGGAGGCCGGAACAAGACGATACCGGCCGATAGCCTGTTATGTTGCCGCGCTGCGGAGCTCGTGGCGCGCTGCGGAGCTCGTGGCAAGCTGGACAGCTCTGGGACGGCTGCGGAGGCCGGAACAAGACGATACCGGCCGATAGCCTGTTATCAGGCAATTTAGCCCGACAGTGGACACATGCACCGGCAATTATCTGTGTACAGGGGGTAATTTTATCATTTTGTCGTCCCTTCTTTCCGGTGAGAGTATTCACCACCTGGCCGACGGCGTTCCACTTGTCTAATTATCCGCACAAATTACAGAGAATCTCGACAGCGAACTGATGTGACAATGAGACGTGCCAGTTTCTTTTAAAGTAGGGAATCGCTTTTGCCGAATTTCACAATCCTACTGCAAATTTGAACATGCCGTTGAATATGGCGGTGAGCCATTAGGTACACCGCGGCTTCTCGACTAATTCTTATGCTTTAATTTCAATTTAGCCAATTAGAAAGTGATTATAATGGTAATTTCCGTAATCATTGAATCGTTTTTGACGGGGTTAGCCACGGCGATGACTGACAGGTATCTCTAACGGTGGGACGAAGAGCGACTGAGGCGAGGAAGTGATGTTTGAGCCTGTCTCCGGCGATCCTCTCCCACCACGTATTAATGGCCGGGGTCAATGTCCTGCCCACGAGCACAGGTCGGCTAAATTACATTACGGAGGAGTGACGATCGGAGGCACATCGGCTGCCACGCTGCGGTTCACAGTGTCGCTGATCTAGGGTCGGGTCACGCTATCGGGCCGCATGGAGCCAAGGCTGCTGGTAAGGTAGGCAGTTTGATTTTGGCCATGTAGATCTAACATCTACATGGCCAAAATGCATACAGCATCAGTATGTGTCCAATGCCCTCATGACGGCAACGTTTTCAACAACGCGTGTTACTCCCACCCGTGGCACAGATGAACGGCAAACTACGTATAGCCGACAAAGGGCGATGCCACCGCATGGACTATTCGATCTCACAACAAAGTGCCTAGTGTCCCTTCTATGACGTGCATTTTGGAAATCCTTGCTTAGTTAACAAGCTGGACTTATAGAGGAATTCTTTTCACTTTGACTGCGGAATAATTGTCTGGGAGTTTCGTAATTAACGTCGCTAATATTTATTATTTTTGCCCATGTAACAGCCCGATGATGGCAAGGACTTTCTTTTAAAATAACTGGGTTTCACGCCACTCAAATTGGACAAACACCTGCCATTTCATCGGTACCATTTCCGAGCGGACTATGTTATAGGCATAGCTGTGAGTAGTGGACCGCTAGACAGCTGGATAGCTGGGCAGCTGGATAGCTGGGCTCGCAAGTAAGCCCAGATTCATTTGAACCTCGTCAGCGTCCCAGTGTTCCGTGTCTGCAACAGAACGCCTCCCGTATGTGTATCTGTCACACCTGTCCCCACGTCCGCTCCAACCAAGCAACTCCCCACGTCCGCTCCAACCAAGCAATTCCCCACGTCCGCTCCAACCAAGCAATTCCCCACGTCCGCTCCAACCAAGCAATTCCCCACGTCCGCTCCAGCCAAGCAATTCCCCACGTCCGCTCCAACCAAGCAACTCCCCGCGTCCGTTCCAACCAAGCAACTCCCCGCGTCCGCTCTAACCAAGCAACTCCCCGCGTCCGCTCCAACCAAGCAACTCTGCGTCCGCTCCAACCAACTCCGTGTCCGTCTCAGCTGTCTCCGTGTCCACTATCCCCGGCAACCGTTTCCATATCTCGGTTTCCGCCCTTGGTGTCTCCTTGCCTCCGTGTTCCGTGTCCGTCTCGGCCGTGTCTCCGTAAACGCCTCAGCCGTGTATCCGTGTCCGCCGTCTGACAGCGGGTGTGTCCGGGTGTCTCCGCCGGCCCCGTCGGTCCCGCCGTGGGCTATTACTGCGCCGTCTGCCGCAGGCAGGTACCGCGACAAATCAACGACGCAGCGCCGCCGTCGCCGCCGCCGCGAGTCTGGGCGGCCATCGATCTCTGCCGCCCCCGCCCCCGCCCCCGCCCCCGCCCCCGCCCCTGCCCGGCGGCACCGCCAGCAAACACCCGGGGGCGCGGCGGGCGCGCAGAGAAGTTTCCTGCTGCGGCTCCACACGTGGGAGCCACGCCAGCCCGCCGGCGGTGTTGGCCAAGTTTGAGTGAACTGGGATGACTGTCGAGAGAGATTTACTTAATTTAGAGTCCGCGAAATGAGATGTGGTTGCAGGAGTTCGTGGAATTCGGGATTGGGTTATTTCGAGTTGGACAAAGGTGTCTTCTTGAGAAGGGGTTCGGTGCAATCGCATGCTGAAATTGTGAAGGATTACTTGTCTGATGGCGGATTAGGGGTCACTCACAATTGCAGAGCGCATTCAAGTCCACTCTGAAATTGTGATGGACGATATCTGTGGCTGTAAAGCTGAGCACGGCATCTCTGGTCTTATATTCAGGCTTACACACTCACTCACTCATTGCCAGGTTAAAGGGAAGTATTCACATTTTCCTGCAAAAAAATGGAATTATTACTTGAAAATTGACAGACGAGACCAAAATATATTGTAAATTAATCACATTTTGCATATAAACATTCCTACCGAAATATATTTCAAGTTAAAGTTGATAAGCGTTCCACGCTTATAACGGTCGGTACTCAGCAAGTACTCGGTAACGAATTCACTGTCTGAGCTAAAATTAGCCTGCCTACACATTGTTATTTATCATGAAGGTATGTAATATGTTTCCTGCACTCATCTTTTGGGAATATGTACCAAACTTTTATGAACAATCAACAGGCATTTGAAAAAAGTGTATTGAAATCGGCAGTTTAGTTTGGCCCCGGACGGCGACCTATTTAGAGTTCTCGACTCATTACAAAAAAAATGATGTTTTCTCCATTAATTTTCAACATACAGGTATTCAATACATTACAACGCACACCTTAAACATTTATCTGAACCGTTTCCCATAATTAATCAATACAAATTTCAGAAAACCGTGATGCATTCGGCGGATTAACTTGGCCCACTACGACGACGTATTTAGTGAATGCGATTTGTTGAGAGGTAATTCAATTCAACGAGAGGTATTCAACGTTGAACAGATTGAAACAAAAGCGCCAGATATGTAGCGCTCCCAATAGTGGAGGGAACATACTGACCATGAACTCCGAAAGATGTATATGTACTTGTTTTGTAAACCCACCCCCCCCCCCCCCCAAAAAAAAAAAAAATGAAATATGAAAAGTTGTTATTTCACTTTAAAACTGAGACTCCATCAATGGAATACCATACATGCTGCATACGATAGTGCATACCTGATGACCTGATGACCTCTGATACCTACCTGATGACCTCTGGTGACCTCAATTTTGACCTGACCTAAAACAAATACTGAAATACTTTCGATAGAACTTGTATCAAGCTATCAAACGCCGTTCTCCGCTTCTCGCTACATAGCATAGTTTTCGAGATCTCACGGGGGCGGAAATCACCCCCCCCCCCCTGCAGTTCGTGTTCGGTGCAAACCCCTGCAGTGCGCGGGTTATTGGCATATTCACAGCGATTTGGCAAAGTGACTGGTTTCCTTTACAGTCATATATAGCCGCATGTCCTAGTATTGCCTACAAAGCTTCATCTCAATCAAAGCAATTCTGGAGAATAGCGCGGCCCCATTCGTTTTAAGCTGATTTGCAGCCTTCGTAGCTTACGTCAGTACTAGAATAGCAGTTACAGGAAATAAAGCCCATCAACTACATGTGATTTGCACCGTGCGCTGGAAACCAAGCCAATTACCCTCGAGCCATGCGCAGACACTACGGAGAAATGAGAATGGCATTGATGTTCGGAAGGCAAACTCTGAGAAACTGCATTGTGATCAGACTCGTCTATTCTCGGTTACAATGTCATTAGCGTCAAGGAGCGAAATCATGTCGTGCACAGCTGAACATAGAACAGCTGAAAACATAGCGTCTCTGACCTTATCTTCCATACATTATTTGTCATCGAAACATTTTGCATTACATGCGATTTGATGTCATATTTTATCTAATCGTTATTTATCGTATCTTCCATGATCATGTTAGTGGGTAACCTACAATACAAATTCCGAAATCCGATAGGATACCATCAAATAACTAGTTAATGGGTATTTGGTACGCTTGACATCTGAGACTCTATAATATTGTATATCATGATTTACGACCTCCAGGGCCGACAGATGCTTCTCAAATATTGGGGCCATAGCTTTCTTTCACTTAGTGGTGAACGTGGCACGAATGCTGTATGATAACCATAGACCAAAGAAAAGGGTTCCAGTCATACCATAAACTTTTCCAGTCATTCGTGATACTGAGGGTGAAAAATTCTAATATTTAATATGGTATATCATTTCATAATATTTTTTCGCTTCTCTCCTCACTCAAGGGGTGTGAAAGTTATCCACAATCCAACACAATCCAACACAACACAATTGTATGCGCTTCCGATCAGCAAGTCAGGCGAGTTTTCCAATTTGATGTATTGCACTTCGAAGGGAGGAAAGGGAGAAAGAGGATAAAGATAGCGAGCGAGAGGGAAAAGGGAGAGCGAGAATGAAAATTAAAACAAAATATGTGATATGTAGTAGGCTGGTCGGATACTAATTAAGACTATTTCATTAATTTATTATGCAGGGGCCAATGCATTTATAGTCTCTCATGTTAAACAAAATAGCAGGAGCAACCTCGTCATAACCGCAGCTGTCCCAATCTGTTTTCAACACGGCTGAAGCGGTAGTAGAATGTGCTTAGAACAATGAACAAAACTGATGACCGATATCGCTATGTGATGAAGGCACTCACTGATAGCGCTTCAGAAAGAAAGAGAAGTGACGGAGGAGTCGCCTTGCCATCCGTTAGCGGGCACAGCTGCGTGCCGCGAGAGCGCATCAGTTGGAGACAGAGTGAGCCGGCTGCACCTGGCATGAGAGATCGAAGACCTCTGGCTGTCCAGCGCGGATCGTTTGTCTCACTCACTCTGATGTTTTTCGCCGGTACCGCCCTGCCAGCGCGGTGGTGAGTAACTGAACGGGGAGTTAAAACTCCGTCTGATCTGGAGCTTTACCCCCCCCCCCCCTCTTTCTCTCTCTCGGCACCGCACCGACTGGCTGCGCTCTGCTCATGCTCATGTCTCCTCCGCGGAAAGGATGCTCCCGCCACGGCCAGTTCTTCCAAACGACACAATGAATAATGAATCAGAGCGAACTGCAGCTGTCGGCAGCTGTCGGGGCAGTGAAGTGGCCGCTGGACGGATCACTCTCCGGCACACCACCTGGCCGTCTGTCCGTGACGCTCCGAGCAGACTGTCATGGGAGCGCCTCCTCTCGCGTGACCTGTCCCCTCTCGGAGGTCACCATAAACCCGTCACGAGCGACCCAGCGTGACGGGACGATGGCTGCCGGACCCCGCCAGCAGGGTAACGATCCAGATAGCACCGCTAACGAACTCCGCCGCAGCGAGGCGGCGGTCCGCTTGCGAAACACCCGCGTCCCGCCAGCGCGGCGCCCCGCCCGCGCCGGGCTCTCGCAGCCGGGGCGCGTGCCGGCAGGCTCGCAACCTGGGGGTTCCTCCGATCGCCTTACCGCCTGACTATCTGGCCGACCCGTCGCCTGAGCGCCTATCGCTGTGCAGAGCGGGTGCCACTCTGGATTAACAGCGGCCTGTGTTAACTCCGACTGACGTACGCTCTGTGCCGCGCCGACTGGCACACGCAATTCATCACTGACGCCGCCCTTATCCGACGGACATCGAGACTGATGATCGCTCGATAAAGGTTACCCAGGATGACGTCACGGCTCGGAGATGATGAGCGCAGAGGAGTGTTGTTTGTTCAGCGACCAAAGATGATGGTGGAGGTGTTTACCTCCAGGAGGCTGTCGACCGGAACACATTGCGTGGCGGCGACTTCAAAGTGTGTTTGTGTTCCGATAGGCTTGCGACACTGAGCTTCAGAAGACTTCAGGGGATGTCAGATGTCCAGACGGGTGACGCGAGTTCTTCTTCACTGTTCTGGCCTCACCTTCAAAGACACGCTCTGTGACACTACAGGATTTGAAACGAGGCGTAGATTACGTAGGACTTATTGACCTCACTGCAAGCTGTCGCACCGGATGAGGATTCGTGCAGGTCGTGTCACATAACAATCACGTTACTCTACCTTCTAGGCTTTAGGATGGACATGTACAAGCCGAATATCTCATTCCCAGTGCATAAGAGCAGGGAAACAGCGTCGTTGTATTCCAGTAGCTGGCTTAAGTCTTATTAGAGCTCTGATGAAGAACGATCGTCCGCCAGATAGTGAAGGCGAGGAACGGGAGAGCTACTGCCGATCGTCCGCCTGATGGGCCAGATAGTGAAGGCGAGGAACGGGAGAGCTACTGCCGGTCGTCCGCCTGATGGGCCGGATAGTGAAGGCGAGGAACGGGAGAGCTACTGCCAATCGTCCGCCTGATGGGCCAGATAGTGAAGGCGAGGAACGGGAGAGCTACTGTCGATCGTCCGCCTGATGGGCCGGATAGTGAAGGCGAGGAACGGGAGAGCTACTGCCGATCGTCCGCCTGATGGGCCAGATAGTGAAGGCGAGGAACGGGAGAGCTACTGCCGATCGTCCGCCTGATGGGCCGGATAGTGAAGGCGAGGAACGGGAGAGTTACTAACCACTGCGGGCAGTGCGAGAGTTCGCCGAACAGTGAAGGATTGTTTGGTTTGGTTGGTTTGTGAACCAAGCTCCATATCCTCTTGGGACCAAGGCGCTAACTGGAACTCTTTATTCTCACCCTGTTCCGAAGGATATGAGGGCCGGGACGACCTTTTCTGAGGCCCGCCGATGGATTTGAACCCCGGTCCCTGGCACAGCAAGCAAGTATCTTACCACTGTGCCAGATTGCTCCCCAACAGCTACTGTGGAGGCGTTTACAGTTTGCCTTAGTAAGAAAGTTTATTGGGCCGTTTATTGGACATTCAGCCGTCGCATCATCGAAACCATTACCGTCAGTTATAAACCTTTTTTACAAGCCGTATGAGATAGGTATAGTCTGATAATGATAATAAACTCCTGCCACATGATTTACATGTAGACTATTCATATTTATAGATTCACTCTGATGCTTACGTAGTTAATTGAATGCATTTAAGTTGTGGTTTAAGATGGTATTTACATGTCTGTTTGATTACACACTTAATTATTTCCATTTAGGGGAAACTGCCCTATTTGCGCCATGGTCATAATTGCGCCACCCACCTCCGAATATTTTAAAAATTAATGAGTGAATGGCCATGTAAAACGTATTTTTGGGTAGGCAGAGGTGCACAAAAACAAAGATGCTCTTATCCGGAGGTCGACAATGGGGTGGCGGAGCGGCAGGTCAAACCTGATTTTTTACTTGATTGTAATCATTTTTGGGTGGATTGTTTTGTGTGCTACGAGATAATTATAATTTGCATCTATGTTGCATGTATTGTGTATACATCTATGCATTTATAACAAATCACAAATCATTGTCTAATATTTAAGCACAACAATAGTTTGGTACACCCTGTTTGAAGCTGGATATAACCGATTTTGTTTAAGCCTCGCCCTCGCCATCTTTGCGCCACTTATCATCTGGCCCAATGGACGGACAAGTTTCATGTCGCGCAACTATATAATTTTTGGAAACTTTTACATATTATTTTTCATAAAAAAGACGATGATGATGTTAATTTTTCTCAAAAAGTTGTATAAATACCTTATACAACTAATAACTCTATTTATACGTGTTGCCCTCTGGTTGGTCATAATCGTGTGACGTCACACATGATGATTCAGTCTTCCGACGAACGCTATTAATAGGCGAGCGGGTATTTTTTCGAAGATTCAGCACGTGATTAGTTGATGTAGTGGTAAAAATGGACAGAAAAAAAGGGAGATATTACTATTGTTTCGTTCAGAAATGTAAAAAAACGCAACAATAACTGCGCCAAATGCGGTATTCATCGGCCTTCCGATGTCAAACAAGAAGCGAAAGCTGTGATGTGCAGCGGCTCGCACAAGTGGCGTTGTTGTCGTGGCCATGCAGAAGTGGCCCTGCTGGCCTATAAAAGCTGCCAAGTGCCTCGCATAATGCCACCTACCTCGCACAATGCCAGCTACCTGTTGATTGCTTGGCAAGCCACGTCCTTTACCGTATAGGCGTAGTTAGTAGTACGGAGCCGAGGAGTAATTTTATATCCTAAAAATATTCGTTATACAAGGAAGTTTAACTTGACCAAAGGCACGCGCTCAATCATTACATTGGTGTTCGCACAGTGGTGGAAACTGAGGCGCATTGCCTCAAGGCCATACAAGTATATAAGCATTATCTGCTTGTTTCAAAGGAGAAAACAGGGCTGTACGTTGGCGCAGGCTTCTCATGAACCCGACATTTGAGAATGTCAGGACTTAAATATGACACTTGTAACATACCAACATTTTTGTGTGCAAATTTTCAAACACATCCATTGAGTAGTTGCAAACATACACCCCAGAGAACATGGTTACGGTCATCGTTACGGCAGATGATCAACCATGACCAAATTGGGCCAAGCATCATGTGTGACGTTACGACCGTTTGCGCATCAGGAACATTTTTTAACAATGGATTTTTGCAAACTTTGTTAATTTGTTTTTATTGCAACAATGCATCTTTCGAAAAAATGACTGAAGTTTAGTACATTATATTCATTTTTGTTAATTTAAAGCCAAAAAAAACAACGTGAAACTTGTCATTGCGCCAGGCAGGGAGACCAAAGTCCAAAAGGGACTGCAGATTACGGTCATTTGGCGTTGCAATGCATGTATATGGGTTAGTTGTTGGTCTGGAATGCGAAAAATGGCCTTAGAACATTGTTTGTTCCATACAACTTGAAGTAGAAGGTATACACTCAATGTGATGGATAATGCATGAAAATACTGTACAAAGTGACCGATTTCTTGTCTTTCGAAAGCAATAAGTCAGTCATTTTTAACGATAGCTATTTCAAAATTTGCCCACATGACGTTTTTCGCCTAAGTCGTGATAGTCGTCTAATATTGTATAAGTTGCTACCATACTTGTTTTTTTTTGCGATCGGTTGAAAATCTAAAAAATATCCTGAAAATAACATTTTCGTTTTTTTTAGTTTATTGAAATTTTGCAAGTTAAACAAAAATCCAAGAACTCAGTTTGATAGCCAAGTCTGTTGTGAGTTATTTCACATCTTACAATGGAGTTTATCTTCAAAACTCTTTTGACGACATTTTTCGTAAACCATGTTTTTTCAACAAAAACTGTAAAGCGTGACGCGCGCTCGCCACCAAAGGCAGGGCGCAAATAGTGCAAGCGGATGGTGCAATTAAAAGACGTGGTTGCCCTTATTACACTCTTTGCAAGGGTTTACTCAAATCTGAATATGAAATATACAAATGACTTCAGGAATGTGGATAGGGTCCATTTTCGAAGCAAATGAATCAGCAAAGATACTTGCTGATCAGTGATGATGAGTCAAATTGAGTCGACTCAAATATATTTTTGAGTCCAGTCGATAATAGTTAAAACAGCTCTTCGCCTCGTTGGCTTAGAGTAATATGTGATTTAGCTAAACGTAGCGCAAATTAGGCAGTCTTTCCTACTTATTAATAAGAAGGCTGATTTCAATAGCGGGTATAAGTTTAACCGTGCGTTTTTCATTTGATATTGCCGTGCTACGAAATTGTACGTGAGGCGATTATAAGTGGTGCACACTTCCAAAGTAAAGCAAAATGACTAAATAATTTATACAAATCTTGAGCAACTGGAAGTAAATCAAACATTCATCCGACAGTATGCAGGTCTCTGACGGCATCCCGCTCTTCTGAGAAGCTTTTCTGCTCGTTTGGACGACGTCCGTGAGGAATTCACATCTCAGAGACGGCCGGCTGTCGGGATTCAGGTCATTACTGGCGTGCTGACGCCAGCGGCGCCCGTCCGGAGGCGGAGAGCGGGCACATCCGGCCGCAATCAGGTGCCATCCCCTCCCCTGACCCCCCTGCCCCCTTCCACCCCCCCCCCCCCCCCCCCGACCGAGACCTCCCGGCTCCCCGCTCGGTTCGTGGCAGCCATTTGTTAATTGGAGTCAGTGGGCCGGCGGCGGAGCTGTCTGTCACCGGGGCCGCGCTGCAGCCCGCTCGGTCAGGCACGAGCTGCCTCTGCTCACCTGATTAACCGGCACGTGCGACCCCGCCGCCACGGATAATTGAGACCGCGACCGTGTCTCGACCTCGACTCGACCGCGGCTCGGCGACGGAACAAAGAGAGACGACCTCCACCAGACGTCCGTCTCCGACTCTCTGTCTCCGACTGGGACTGACCAGGGGCGACGAGCGGCACGCTACATGGACGCAACAAATCGGACACTGTCACGTAATGAACGCAATTAACAAAAACCCGCCTGCAGGCCCATAAATCTTGACCAGCTTTCGCCGGCGACGCTCGTTAATCCGCTGCCGGCGGTCGTCAGGTATCGCGGCGATAAAGCTTATCGAAACGGCATTAGTTGGTCGCCTAAGAAGCGTTACTTTGTCACCGGGACAGGTCAGGCCATCGGGTGGGTGTCTTGTAAAACACGGGTAAGGACATCGAAGTGCTGTGGGCGTGTTATATGGAATCAATCATAGGTCAGTGTTTTATGGACGATAAGAGACTCGTTAAGCCTGAAGGACAAGATAAGGCCTACGTGACCAAAAGTATGTGCTAAGTAGCTTGTAAAAATACCAAGGAACATGTGTACATGAGACACTGGTTGAGGATAAATAGCGTCGATCCATGATATGGCACGACACATTAATCACCTTTGTAGTTAACCGACCAACATGCACTTCTTGCATTAATAAATAGTTTGTTGTCTTTGTATAGCAATTCACATACGGGCATAACCACAGTATGAACGGTGTGATTACCAGAGAGGTTGATATTTTTAATCACATTATTGTCTTCTCTGTTTTTGCTTCTAGGTATGTACCTGACTTCGCCACCTTGAACTCTCAACAGGAATAACAGCTGAGTTCAATTTAGCGATATTTATTACGAGCATATATCATTCTAAGGCAAAGCGGATTTATAAGTGCTCCAAATTACAATTACGTTTACATTGATTGATCCTTAAACAAGTTTTAACTACGAATCTCAACAAACCCGCACTAAGGAAATGAGTACTTTGAGAAGTTCATTGTTGCAAACGCTGTTGTACCGCTAATAAACGCTGCAAGTTTCTCAACTTTGCAAATTACCATCCAACAAAGGTAACCTCACGATAAGTTTACGGCTCTGCAATATTACTCTTCTCATTTTATACCAGAACTCATAAATTTGATGTGAGAAATTCTCACCGAGAGCCAATCCCAAGTCTACTGCAGGTCTAGTTTTACGATGACGGAAGCGTTCCTTCCAAGCTGGAGATTATTTATGGGCATTTATGTTGCAATAAACATCAACCGCAGACCTAACTGTGTGTCATCGACTGATTTTCATCTCAGTTTCCTTGGAGGCTGCCCTAAGCTGGTTGTTGTTGGGTGATAAGCAGACATGTGCCTGGATCCCGGGATCCAGCTGAGATCCGGATATATGTGTCCTGTGTCCCGGGATCCACATGGGACACCAGATCCAGGTACATAATAAGCTGAGAGATCCACAAAGATCCCAGATCCTGATCTATTTTATGCCGAGGGATCCACTGGGATCCCAAATCCAACTTCGGGATCCAGGCACGCCGGTAGGTACCTACTTCTTGCTAATTACGAGCGAGCGCGAAGCGCTCGCTCGTCCTTCCGTGGTATATGGGAAAAATCTGAATATGAGCGGCCCGGCCCAGCCCGGCCCGACCCGACCCGTGGCGACGCTTTTGAGAAGCTCATATCTCTGCAACCGCACGTCCGATTGACAAGCGGGCTTCTTTGCTGAGCAGCCCCATCTAACCTACCCTGTTTGAGACCAGTGCAGACTCATGTAGATGACTACCACTGCGCGTGCCGCGTGCCGCGTGAGGGGTGTTGAAAAGTGTTTTATCGCAATAACTCTGCAACGGCTGGGCAGATTTTGCGCAAATTTGGTGTGTGGTTAGGGACCTATCAGCCGCCGCCTTTCCACAAGTCAGGGGTGGGGTCAGGGGTGCCTCTGCACGTGCGCACGTGCCCACCCCTATTCTATATCTCAGGAACGGCTGAGCCGATTGTGTTCAAATTTGGTATGTGGTTAGGGACCTCTTATCCGCCACTTTCCCCACAAGTCATGGGTGGGGTGCCTCCAGCCTCTGCACGTGCGCACGTGCTCACTTTTTTTTTGTCTCAGAAACTACTTGCCCGATCGAGTTGAAATTCACCATACATTTCATTCGCGCTCGCTCATTTATCGCCAACTACGGCGCCTTACTGGTTTAATCATATGGGAGAATGCATTACAATCTCTGTTTGCTAATAGGTACAAGGTAATTTGCAAGTACTAATTATCTACATAGTACATACTACATACGCAACATAGAGACCCCACATTTTGATGTCAGTCTCTGCATCTTGTGTTTCAAGATCTGAGGCTCGTTTAAATTACAGATCCACTGCGATCCCAGATCCTGAAGCATTTTACGCCGAGGGATCCAGGAGGATCCCAGATCTTCATGCATTTTACGCAGAGGGATCCACTGGGATCCAAGATCTTCATGCATTGTATGCTGAGGGATCCACTGGGATCCCAGATCCAACTTCGGGATCCATGCACAAGTCTGGTGATAAGTCTGGCCTGTGGAGAGCTCCGCTGTGACATCATTACTTTTGACTTAATTGATTTGCAACCACAACATGCAGTGCGAACTTGGCGGCTACCTGACTGGATACTGACACAAGCTCATACAAAATCAAGTTATTAATTCGGTGATTCAATGAAATTAAATTGTATTTGAAGACTAGTGAAAACGGATAGATTTCGCCCCCTGCATTCTTGGTCATTCTTAGCTCACTCCCTGCCTTCTTGGCCATTCTTAGCTCACTCCCTGCCTTCTTGGCCATTCTTAGCTCACTCCCTGCCGTCTTGGCCATTCTTAGCTCACTCGCTGCCTTCTTGGCCATACTTAGATCACTCCCTGCCTTCTTGGCCATTCTTAGCTCACTCACTGCCTTCTTGGCCATTCTTAGCCACGCCCACGTCACTTATAGCCGGCAGCCACAGGCGACTCTCGGTCCGTGGTCGCGGGCCGGAAAGGACCCCTGTGTCGCCAGGCGACTCTCGGTCCGTGGTGGCGGGCCGGAAAGGACTCCTGTGTCGCCAGACGACTCTTGGTCCGTGGTTGCGGGCCGGAAAGGACTCCTGTGTCGCCAGACGACTCTCGGTCCGTGGTCGCGGGCCGGAAAGGACCCCTGTGTCGCCTGTCGGTACTATCCGGGGCGGCGTCGGTGACAGAGACGGGGAGGACAATGCTGCTGTGGTCAGCACGGCTGACCGGCTCGGCCTCCCGCCCCCACCGGCAGTGGTCGTGGCAGAGTGATCGCCGCCGACGACTGATCTGAGAGTGGCTTCTGGTGTGCGGGTGATACCGCCCCCAGTCTCAGGCCAGTCCCGGTGTCAATACTCAATAGCAACCCTGGCCTGGTGATATCAATGCCTCTCCAGGACCAGCACTGGTCATCAATCATCAGAGGGTGGCATTGCCGACATCAGAGAAGACAGAGAGATGCACAATTGGAAAGTACTTTTTGCAAAGGTTGGTGGCCATCGGTTGAGCCGTTAAGAAGCTATTGCAAAGCTGCGTTGTCCAGCAACCCAGCTGGCGAGCCGCCGCGTGCGTATTTCCGACCACGGTGCCGAGATGTGACATGTCCCCATTTCGGCCCGGGGATCTCTGTCGGATGCTTCAGCCCTGTCTGCGCTGCACGTTCCGGCGACTGACGACTGGTCACCGTCGGGTTAGGCCGGGAGGGATACGGTCGCCTGGAGACGACTTTGGGCCGGGGAGAGCCCGTGGCAGGAACAGACTCACCACGTGTAGATCATTCATTCAGCAATCCAGTGTCGTGAAACTTCAATATGTTCTAGAGAAAGATTGTACCTTTGCCTGCACGGCAATGTGCATTTCGGGTCCGGATATGCACGGGAAAGCGAACACAAAATATATGCCCAGCAAGGGGACGAAAGAAGACCGAGCACCAGTCCAGTTTGTGTGAGTCAGATGGCGTACCTGGCGCCTGGTACCTAGTGCTGCACCTAGCACCTAGCTACCTGGCGCGTAACGTAATAAACACACGCACCGGTCACATCAGTTGGCGGCCCAGGACCACTGGACACGTATGCTCAGTGCTCAGTCCCCAGGCAACATCTCCGTCTCCCGGGCACTCTGGATGCTGGCGTCACGGCTGCTGGGTCGGATCTGGATGCTGGCGTCACGGCCGCTGGGTCGGATCTGGATGCTGGCGTCACGGCTGCTGGGTCGGATCTGGATGCTGGCGTCACGGCTGCTGGGTCGGATCTGGATGCTGGCGTCACGGCTGCTGGGTCGGATCTGGATGCTGGCGTCACGGCTGCTGGGTCGACTCTGGATGCTGGCGTCACGGCTGCTGGGTCGACTGGATGCTGGGGTCACGGCTGCTGGGTCGACTCTGGATGCTGGCGTCACGGCTGCTGGGTCGACTCTGGATGCTGGCGTCACGGCTGCTGGGTCGACTCTGGATGCTGGCGTCACGGCTGCTGGGTCGACTCTGGATGCTGGCGTCACGGCTGCTGGGTCGACTCTGGATGCTGGCGTCACGGCTGCTGGGTCGACTCTGGATGCTGGCGTCACGGCTGCTGGGTCGACTCTGGATGCTGGCGTCACGGCTGCTGGGTCGACTCTGGATGCTGGGGTCACGGCTGCTGGGTCGACTCTGGATGCTGGCGTCACGGCTGCTGGGTCGACTCTGGATGCTGGCGTCACGGCTGCTGGGTCGGATCTGGATGCTGGCGTCACGGCTGCTGGGTTGGATCTGGATGCT
This sequence comes from Chirona hameri, assembly GCA_036785665.1. Taxonomy (NCBI): domain Eukaryota; kingdom Metazoa; phylum Arthropoda; class Thecostraca; order Balanomorpha; family Balanidae; genus Chirona; species Chirona hameri. Next base: position 37,166 of record JAXIVJ010002159.1, on the reverse strand, counting down.
GGCGTCACGGCTGCTGGGTCGGATCTGGATGCTGGCGTCACGGCTGCTGGGTCGACTCTGGATGCTGGCGCCACGACTGCTGGGTCGGATCTGGATGCTGGCGTCACGGCTGCTGGGTCGGATCTGGATGCTGGCGTCACGGCTGCTGGGTCGGATCTGGATGCTGGCGTCACGGCTGCTGGGTCGACTCTGGATGCTGGCGTCACGGCTGCTGGGTCGGATCTGGATGCTGGCGTCACGGCTGCTGGGTCGACTCTGGATGCTGGCGTCACGACTGCTGGGTCGGATCTGGATGCTGGCGTCACGGCTGCTGGGTCGGATCTGGATGCTGGCGTCACGGCTGCTGGGTCGGATCTGGATGCTGGCGTCACGGCTGCTGGGTCGACTCTGGATGCTGGCGTCACGGATGCTGGGTCGGATCTGGATGCTGGCGTCAGCACTGTGCGGCTGGTGATGATAAATCCGACCCTCAGCAGTGTGTGGCTGGTGATGATAAGTCAGACCCTCAGCACTGTGCGGCTGGTGATGATAAATCCGACCCTCAGCACTGTGTGGCTGGTGATGATAAGTCAGACCCTCAGCACTGTGCGGCTGGTGATGATAAATCCGACCCCTCAGCACTGTGCGGCTGGTGATGATAAATCCGACCCTCAGCACTGTGTGGCTGGTGATGATAAATCCGACCCTCAGCACTGTGCGGCTGGTGATGATAAATCCGACCCTCAGCACTGTGTGGCTGGTGATGATAAATCCGACCCCTCAGCACTGTGCGGCTGATGATGATAAATCCGACCCTCAGCACTGTGTGGCTGGTGATGATAAATCCGACCCTCAGCACTGTGCGGCTGGTGATGATAAATCCGACCCTCAGCACTGTGCGGCTGGTGATGATAAATCCGACTCTCAGCAGTGTGCGGCTGGTGATGATAAGTCAGACCCTCAGCACTGTGCGGCTGGTGATGATAAATCCGACCCTCAGCACTGTGTGGCTGGTGATGATAAGTCAGACCCTCAGCACTGTGCGGCTGGTGATGATAAATCCGACCCTCAGCACTGTGCGGCTGGTGATGATAAATCCGACCCTCAGCACTGTGCGGCTGGTGATGATAAATCCGACCCTCAGCACTGTGCGGCTGGTGATGATAAATCCGACCCTCAGCACTGTGTGGCTGGTGATGATAAATCCGACCCCTCAGCACTGTGCGGCTGATGATGATAAATCCGACCCTCAGCACTGTGCGGCTGGTGATGACCCTCAGCACTGTGTGGCTGGTGATGATAAATCCGACCCTCAGCACTGTGTGGCTGGTGATGATAAGTCAGACCCTCAGCACTGTGCGGCTGGTGATGATAAATCCGACCCTCAGCACTGTGCGGCTGGTGATGATAAATTCGACCCTCAGCACTGTGCGGCTGGTGATGATAAGTTCAGCAGTGTGTGGCCGCTTAGCGGAGATGTTTGCGGTTAGCGTAACATATTTTTTGCTTTGTTTTGTTCTTCACGGCTAATTATGTGCAAGTACCTTGAATGGGCTTAGCCGTTTTCAAACATGCCACTCACTGTCAAAAGTGAGTTATGCATCACAATGGAAGTCGGTGTACGCACGCTATCACATTGTTCAATCGCACGTGGACAAAGGCATTATCCCGCTCAGTATTCACCTTGCAACGCTTACCAAAAAGTGACTTTGCAGATCAAAACAATCTCCTCGACTTTAGACAGCGATTAGCGTTCCTACAAACTTATCAACTAATCCCATAACAAACATGTTTTCTGTCGCTAGGAAAACTGATTTAATTCCACACAACACATCTCAACAACCGCCACCCAAAAGACCAGCGTGCAGTCTCGCCGTTTCCCTCTCGTCGTCCCGCGTGCCCAATCTACACAACTTCGGACAGCCGCAAGTGATAAGCCAGGCCTAATAATCAATTAGCGAACATGCCGTGATTTGCAACCTCTCCTGTCCGACCGCTTGTCTCATAATTTCCAACAAATGAGGTCCCGTGTCCCAATTGGCCGGTGTGGCCGGTGTGCGACAGAGTTGAAATCGGGACGGACGATCCGCGGGGCGATGGTCGCACTGGTCAGACCAGGACAGTTGAGCGTGATTTCAACCCGCCACCGCCAGGCGAGGAGTTCCCCGCTTGTTATTCCGCCAGTGGAGCGGCTACCCCGGTCAGGCGGCGGCGGAACCAGAGGTCACGGGGTCGCGGTGTGGTTATGGATCATGACGGCTTCTGGTATTGGGACGAGCACGTTTGGCGCCGAGCAAAGCAATCTTCGTTTCGATTGTTATTCCGCACGTCTTGGCAGGACCTTACATGACTGAAACATTTTTAGGTCATCCTGCTTTACCGTATAGTTATTTCTACAATGTTTTAGTGTCAGGCATGCGCTGGGATTATAATTAACTAACTGCAACTAAAAGTGCGGAAGGAAACACAAATGTTATTATTTCTTTCAATACTGGCCGCGTTGCTGCACAGCCCCACTGGCCCTCCCCGGGTCCACAATGATACGGCGTGCCTCCGGCTGTGGTCTCATTAGGAGTGGCCGAGTATATGCTGGTCGCATTAGGAGTGGCCGAGTAGATGTTGGTCTCATTAGGAGTGGCCGAGAAGATGCTGGTCTCATTAGGAGTGGCCGAGTAGATGCTGGTCTCATCAGGAGTGGCCGAGTAGATGCTGGTCTCATCAGGAGTGGCAGAGTAGATGCTGGTCTCATCAGGAGTGGCCGAGTAGATGCTGGTCTCATCAGGAGTGGCCGAGTAGATGCTGGTCTCATCAGGAGTGGCCGAGTAGATGTTGGTCTCATCAGGAGTGGCAGAGTAGATGCTGGTCTCATCAGGAGTGGCCGAGTAGATGCTGGTCTCATCAGGAATGGCCGAGTAGATGCTGGTCTCATCAGGAGTGGCAGGGTAGATGCTGGTCTCATCAGGAGTGGCCGAGTAGACGCTGGTCTCATCAGGAGTGCCCGAGTAGATGCTGGTCTCATCAGGAGTGGCAGAGTAGATACTGGTCTCATCAGGAGTGGCCGAGTAGATGCTGGTCTCATCAGGAGTGGCAGAGTAGATACTGGTCTCATCAGGAGTGGCCGAGTAGATGCTGGTCTCATCAGGAGTGGCCGAGTAGATGCTGGTCTCATCAGGAGTGGCAGGGAGATGCTGGTCTCATCAGGAGTGGCAGAGTAGATGCTGGTATCATCAGGAGTGGCAGAGTAGATGCTGGTCTCATCAGGAGTGCCCGAGTAGATGCTGGTCTCATCAGGAGTGGCCGAGTAGATGCTGGTCTCATCAGGAGTGGCCGAGTAGATGCTGGTCTCATCAGGAGTGGCCGAGTAGATGTTGGTCTCATCAGGAGTGGCCGAGTAGATGCTGGTCTCATCAGGAGTGGCAGAGTAGATACTGGTCTCATCAGGAGTGGCAGAGTAGATGCTCCCTCGTGGCTGATAATGAGCGGCACGGTCCGTCAATATCTCCCGCCCCTCCCCGAGAGGAGACCGGGCATACTCCACCCCAGAGGCTAATGAAACAAAGGCCTGAGCAGGCCCGCAGGCATACGGCCGCTACGCCAACGGCAATGGTAGGCGCTAACGGCAATGGTAGGCGCTAACGGCAATGGTAGGCGCTAACGGCAATGGTAGGCGCTAACGGCAATGGTAGGCGCTAACGGCAATGGTAGGCGCTAACGGCAATGGTAGGCGCTAACGGCAATGGTAGGCGCTAACGGCAATGGTAGGCGCTAACGGCAATGGTAGGCGCTAACGGCAATGGTAGGCGCTAACGGCAATGGTAGGCGCTAACGGCAATGGTAGGCGCTAACGGCAATGGTAGGCGCTAACGGCAATGGTAGGCGCTAACGGCAATGGTAGGCGCTAACGGCAATGGTAGGCGCCAACGCTTTGGGTGTCTGGATAGTGTGCCGCAGGACTCCGGCCATAGCATGACCAAGGTGCACTCTACTGCAAGGTCAGCAATGTCTGGAATTCGCTCGGCATAAGTAGGTCGTGCCAAACTGGAAACTGTAGTGTGTAAAGTGTTATGAAGTGAAGTGTGCGTTAATGTAAATATAAAAAGTAGGTCATGGTCTGTAACTTCTATCGACCTCCCATTTCATGACGGAGCACTAACTAATGAAGGCTTTTGTCATGATGCTCACAGCGAAAATAGGATGGTTTGAAGCTAAGTTCACGTATATTGACGCTCTCCAAACACAGGGTGTTCAGGAGTATGACGAACATTACACATGCATGGCGATAGTTTGTAAACAATAATATGCAATACCAGTTCACATAATTGGAAATATGTAATACCAAAAATATGGGAAATCACATTTGAAAAGTTTTGCAATAGTTATTAAAGCAGCACTACTGATAACATTTCACTTACAATTGCAATTTGCAATACTAACAATATTTCAAACATGATCAAAATTAATCAGAAAATCAGAAGAAAAATTAGGTGTGTGGTATCGTCGTCTGCCTTACTTGGTCGAGTTGGTCCAGAGAGAGCAAGCTTGTAAAACAGGCGCCTAAATATCGAGTCCAACGGCGCACTGATCTAAACGGTTGGGAACAGCCAATAGCAGCAAAGTATCAGGTCTGGTATTAGTCGTTACACCAATCCGACTGCGCGCGCTGTTGCCATGGGCCGGTTGTCTGTGCCCGCAGGCGGTGTGAGGCCGAGACCCGGCGCTGGGTCGCGGGCCGCACGCTGCCTGGCGGGGGCCGCCTGTTGCACCGCCGAGCCAGCACACTAGTCAGGCACTAACATCAAGGTAAAGTCTGGGGCGTTTTGTTTTAGTAGGTTGGTAAATATATGCAGGCACCACGGTTAATACTTCACTACTATAAAAAGCCTGTGTATAGACTGTCTGCGGTCTAATTTAAAAACAGGCAAGAATTATCACGCAGAGTGTGCGGCACGTAAGACTTTCGATTTTGTATGTATTGAGTCAACAACCACAGGCACAGGGCCCACTTACGGTTGCAGTCATGTTGCCTCATGCAACAGGAAATTAAAACATTCACAAACTACATGAGTGCACATGGTACACTCATGTAGATTTGACTCTTCATTCTACCGGTTGACAATAATTGTGTAACTGCATGTTAAGAATAGGACTCAGAGCCTACACATAAAATCATTAGGTATATACGAAGAACACGGCTAAGAAAATGCATCGAAATATAATTTCCTGTTTGTAATCTAAGTCTGAACGGCCCGCCGACCTCCTTGCAGCAATATGTAACTATTACATAAGTTAATGATATTTACCATTAAAAGGAGATTAAATATATTACACCATTATAAAAAGATCCCACATTCAAAACATCCTGACACATTTTAGTCACGGCGCCTGTCATATAGAGGTCCTTTGCTGCTGCCGCGTTGACGCCGCGTCGAACTTCTCCGGAACGGAAGCGCCCGGCGAAAACTTGGTGCATGTTGTTACGCTGAGATACTGCCAAAGATTTGGGCGAAACACGCGTTTGGGCTACCTCACAGCCCAAATTTTTACAATGCTAAATTTCAATGGCTAGGCTGATTTTTTGGACCTTTTGTTACTAACACACATCTGAAAATAACATGAAAATGAGACGCGTTTTAACTACTTGGAAAATTATTTTATCTATTAAATATTTCGTTCCTTATAACCCTACTAAAATTATTAAATATTTATGGAAAATAAGATTATACTTTACATGTTTGGCTAATTTGGGTGATGCACTTCCTCGAACCTCAATGGAAGAATCATCGCCACTGGGTTCAGCTATGTTGCGGGCTTAGTTCCTTTAGATAACGTTTGCACAAATTTCCGCAATGAAGCTGTCACGCATCAATTACGGTCCCATTATCGCTAGTTAATGACTGAATGCATTGTTCCCATCGTTTAAAGAACCAGCGCTTTTATCTTGAATTTGACAGTGAAAAACTGCTGCTGCAATATACTTTAACGACTGCTTTCATCATAGCTGTCAATATGTACTGATGTTCGTTTCACTGCCTGTTTGCAGTGCAGAGGCAAGATAACAGTTCAAATTGGCTGAGGAACCCGCCCTTCTGACAGTTAGCTCAGCTGTTTAATCCCCGTTTTCGATTCGCTAGTTCGCTGATGCGAATCCGTAAATTGGCATTTGTGTGCGGTCCACTACGTAGCGAAAGGGTAGCGAAAGGTTAACTCGATTGACGCGCGGCGATCCAGTTTTTAAGAACCGGTCCGCGCTGGTCGCTATCACAGTGGTGCCGGCAGCTTTAGAAGAACAGACCGGCCGGCGCGCACCCCATGCGTGCAAAATACCTCCGGGGCGGTAAAATAGCCGGCGGCAGACGGCGTTAATCCGACACATCACCGGCAGCGCCTCATTCAATATGCAGCATACAGATGACGGATTAACGAGGCAGTCGGCCGCGGCGGCCGACGTGCAGACGCCCCTGAAAGGATCCCTTCCGCTCCGGCGCTCGGCACATGGCGCCCGGGCGCCGGCCGGCCGGTCGCGCCGGTCGCGCCAGGCTCCTCTGCCGGCCACTTTTGTCCGCTCTGACTGCGCCGTCACAGGAGGCACATTGGCCGTGTGATTTGTGTCTGACATTACCTTTCTTCGTGTGATGCCTCTGACAAAACGTCGCACCATGGGGACAAACAGCTGGCAGTCCGGGGGGAGTTAACAGAGGGGGCGAGTCGGTACGGGGACGATTCAGCCGGGGACGAGTTGGCAAAGGGAGCGAGTCAGAATGGAAACAATACACCAGGCAACGACAGAAGCTCGCTGCGTCCGCGGACTGAGTGGAAATCCGACCGACATTTGCACGCGTGACAAATTCACATCACTCCCCCACGGCGCGCCGTCTGATTTCCGTCCTGGAGTCGCCCGCTGTCGGATTTCACTTTAATGGTGCGCGACAGGCAAGAAAAAGTGTCGGCTCCCGCCATGCCGGGCCGGCGCTGTATTGGATTTTCACGGGCGATCACACGCGATCAGACGAATAGTCGCCAGTGGCGTCATCCGCTCGACTCGCCTCGATCGCGCCTGATCGCGCCTCGATCGTGCCTCGATCACGCCTCGCTCGCGCCTCGCTCGTCCGATCCTATACTTGGTGCGCCCGGGAACTGTCGTGTTCCTCCGTCGTCCGTCGTGCGAAGCGGGGCGCTGGTGATGCCGG
>JAXIVJ010002159.1:0-27500 GCA_036785665.1 Chirona hameri | reverse complement strand
ATGGTGATAGCATGGTGTTTGTTATTGGTGATAGCATGGTGTTTGTTAATGGTGATAGCATGGTGTTTGTTAATGGTGATTGTTAATGGTGTTTGTTAATGGTGATAGCATGGTGTTTGTTAATGGTGATAGCATGGTGTTTGTTAATGGTGATAGCATGGTGTTTGTTAATGGTGATTGTTAATGGTGATTGTTAATGGTGATTGTTAATGGTGATCGCGGGGCAAACGTGGCATTACAGTGGGGAGGCGATGCAACACAGGCGGGACCAGGCAGGCGGAATACGAAACAGTGTCGAGAGCAGCGCTGCAGGGGACGCTGCAGGGGCGAAACAGTGGCGAGAGCTGGTTTCGGACCGGGGTAGTACTTACGACTGTAGTACGGTGTGGTTCTTACTTACGACTGTAGGCGCTTCGGAACCAAACGCAAAACTCTGAGAAGTGTTTTACCTCCGCCTCTTGGTAGAGCAGTAGTATTATGGAGATAAATTGGAAGAAAGAGAGCTAAAATAAATATAAGATAAATTGGAAATAGAGAGCGAGGGATGCAGAAATACACAAATTGATAGAGAGGGAGAAAGGGATAGGGAGGGAGAGAAGAAAGATGGATTTAAAAAATGCGATGATATGCAAGACCAGATGAAAATGCAACCCTAACCGACGATATACAAATAATAATACAAATAATAATACGAAAATACAATATGCAAAAGCAGATGAGATTGCAACCACAGCCGACTTAATACAGCCGTGCCGCTGCTGGGAGGCCGGAAGAGTTAATAAGAACTCTGATTGCAAATGTGGGTCACTGGGAACGCTGGGAGGCGGCGAGGAGACTGGGAGGGCGGATGGCTGAGCTTCGACGTTTTTACGACTGAGCGCACTAACGAGATGTGTCGGTCTAATCAGCTGTGCAACAGGAGGCAGCTCTAACGGGGCCCGCCCGCGGCCGGCGCGGCGCTGACGGAGAGTCTGGCGGGCTGACATGCGGTCCCGCCCCGCCCCCTCACCATCCTTCACGAAAGCAGACAGGGCCCCCCCCCCCCCCCCCGCCCCCACTGCACCCTCCCTCTCGCCCGCCTCCGCCCCACAGCACCCTCCCTCTCGCCCGCCCCCGCCCCACGGCACGGCTGCACCCTCCCTCTCGCCCGCCCCGCCTCACGGCACGGCTGCACCCTCCCTCTCGCCCCCCCCCCCCGCCCCCACTGCACCCTCCCTCTCGCCCGCCCCCGCCCCACGGCACCCTCCCTCTTGCCCGTCCCCGCCCCACGGCACGGCTGCACCCTCCCTCTCGCCCGCCCCCGCCCCACGGCACGGCTGCACCCTCCCTCTCGCCCGCCCCGCCCCACGGCACGGCTGCACCCCCCTCTCGCACGCCCCGCCCCACGGCACGGCTCCACCCTCCCTCTCGCCCGCCCCCACTGCACCCTCCCTCTCGCCCCCCCCCCGCCCCCACTGCACCCTCCCTCTCGCCCGCCCCGCCCCACGGCACGGCTGCACCCTCCCTCTCGCCCCCCCCCCCCCCGCCCCCACTGCACCCTCCCTCTCGCCCGCCCCGCCCCACGGCACGGCTGCACCCTCCCTCTCGCCCCCCCCCCCCCCCGCCCCCACTGTACCCTCCCTCTCGCCCCCCCCCCCCCGCCCCCACTGCACCCTCCCTCTCGCCCGCCCCGCCCCACGGCACGGCTGCACCCTCCCTCTCGCCCCCCCCCTCCCTCCGCCCCCACTGCACCCTCCCTCTCGCACGCCCCGCCCCACGGCACGGCTGCACCCTCCCTCTCGCCCCCCCCCCCCCCCCCGCCCCCACTGCACCCTCCCTCTCGCCCCCCCCCCCGCCCCCACTGCACCCTCCCTCTCGCCCGCCCCGCCCCACGGCACGGCTGCACCCTCCCTCTCGCCCCCCCCCCCCTCCGCCCCACTGCACCCTCCATCTCGCCCGCCCCCGCCCTACGGCACGGCTGCACCCTCCCTCTCGCCCGCCCCGCCCCACGGCACGGCTGCAGTCTGCCGCCGCTGCCTCTGGCGCTACACACAGACCGTGAATGGCTGACTCAGACACGATGCGCCCCGGGCTGAACTCATTACGCCACTACATGGACAGATTGCAGGGGAGATAAACGCTCTATACAGGGTTGGCGAAGCCGCTCCAGCTCCGGTATGGCACGATTCTTGCGCCACCTCGGCTCGGCTCGACACGCTCCTCGGTATAGATAATCGGACGCAATTGGAATGCCTCAATTACGGCTACGGAGTTAGTGGTCTTGCGACATGTTATTGGGTGTACCGAGAAATTTGGGCAACTATATACCAGTAAGTTGCCCAATTTCAACATCTTTTCTAGCCATGAAAATACGTAACAAAATACGTATGCTTCCACGTACTTGTATCCGAATACATACAAGAACAGGCAGGGCTGCGGAGTCGACAGAATTGTAGAAACTCCGACTCCGGCCTGAACAAATCGATTCCGACTCCGACTCCGACTCCGAATCCGACTCCGACTCCGACTCCGACTCCGACTCCGACTCCGACTCCGACTCCGACTCCGACTCCGACTCTGGCCTATATCCGTTCTCCAACCGCATGTGATAGAAAGCAATATCTGTAATACCATCGATTTTCTCCGTTTGTCTTTATTCTAAACAGTATTGAGAACAATGCTACGCCACCCGAGCACGGGCGCGGCGTGCCGGCTCCGCGTCCAGCCCAGTCGCGCCCGCTTGCAGGCGGCGGAACCCACGAAACGGGCACCGAGCGGCTAGCGCAGATAGCCGCCACCGGCCCAGCTCGCAGCAGCTGGGCTTCAGCCACAGCTCGTTCCAGCTCGTCTTCGCTGGAGCCGCTGCTGCTCCCGGATACTGCGCTGTTGTCTTACAGCTGGCCAGTCAGTGCGCTGCTCTCCGCCACCTCGCCTCCGGCAAGGGCAACCAAGTTTACCAGTCAGGGGTGTGGATTTTCACAAATCATTGGGGGTGCTCAAGGGCGGATGAAAGGGGCATCGTGCCATGCCCCTAAACGACTGAAATCGACAGAAAATTGCCATCTTTTCTGATTACCGAGCGGGCGCGAAGCGCCCGTGAGGTTTCTCGTCAACTTACTAGACAAATTTACATTTGACCCGGCCCGAACCGGCCCGACACGGCCGTACAAACGTTTTTCGGAAGCTAATAACTTTGCAACCAGTCCAGGGCTGCGGAGTCGGAGTCGGAGTCGGAGTCGGAGTCGGAGTCGGAGTCGCTAAAATCTTACCGACTCCGACTCCGGCCCGGAGTCGGAGGCGACTTTTTGGCAATTGGCGATTACTTTGGTCGGTAGAATACTTGTCGACCTAGGGACATTAACTTAACACCCCTTTCGAAAAAATGAGTGAAAAATGAAGCCTATAGTTTACACATAGGTAGATTTCAGACTGATGAAGAAAGGGCAATAATTTTAACGCCATCTGATGATAATTGAAGTTTTGACGCACCGACTCGTATGGTCACACGACACCAATTGTAACGGCATTGTGCTTGTTTCGTCCAGGATATTCGAATCATACCCCATGGTGACCAGAATGCCTAAGTCAACTGCAAAATTTGACCTCAGATCAAGGTAATTTAAGGTCAAGAGAGGAACGGCCATGGGGAGCCCGGTGAGTGTTGTCGTTGCCAACATGTTTATGGAGTCACTAGAGAAAAACGCCCTGCAGTCGTTCCCGTATCCCGTCAAGTGTTGGAAAAGGTACGTAGACGACACTTTTGCTATAGTCAAAAGAAACTTAGTTACGGACCTTCTCGGTCACCTAAATTCACAGCACGACACGATCCGGTTCACGTACGAGATCGAAAAGGATGGCTCTTTACCATTTCTCGATGTTAGGGTGCACAGGCAAGGTGACGGGCGCATGGAAACACAGGTATACAGGAAACATACACATACGGACAAGTACCTATACTTCACGTCACACCACAGTACCCAACACAAGACCTCAGTTCTACGCACACTCTTCACACGGTCAGCGAGGTGCTCCACCACAGAGGAGGCAAGGAGGAAAGGGGATCATCATGTCAGTCAGGCGTTGACAAAGAATGGGTATCCGAGGAGGTTTATCAAAGCATCGCAGAGGCAGTTTGGGACCAGGGATAGGGGTGCGACTAGTAATAATAGACCGAGCCAGGGTGATCAGAGTCAGCGAGGAGAACGAGAACACGGCAACGAGGTAAGGGAACGTCCGTATGTATGCATTCCTTACGTTCAAGGTGTAAGCGAACAAGTGACGAGAATTTTAAAACCTTATGCGAAAATAAGTACAAAGCCGGGTGCCAGTTTGAGGGACAGATTGGTTAGGGCGAAAGACAGGCTGGGGAAGAAAAGCAAGGCAGGTGTGGTATATCAATATCAGTGTCAGTGCGGTATGATTTATGTCGGGGAAGCTAGTAGGAAGCTGGGGACAAGGGAGATGAATCATAGACGGGCGATAAGCAAGGGGAATGAGGATCATTCTGGCATTTCGAAGCATGTTTTGGAGACGGGGCATGAGATTGCCTGGGATGAAGTCAGGATAGTTTGTTATGAGAACAATTGGCATAGACGCAAGATAAAGGAGGGCTATTATATATCTAAAGTACCGAGGGGCGAGTGCATGAATGTTTTACCAGGATGGCAGGTTCCGGACGTTTATAAGGTGCTAGAGTAAAAAATACGGGGAACGGGAAACTCTGCTCCCTAACAGCCCCATAACCTCTTTGACACTACGCAGTGGGAGTTAGAGCATATATGTACGTGTATATGATTGTAGTTATATGTGTATATATATATGTATATAAACGTGCGTTTGTATGGGTACGTGTGTGTATGTGTGTAGGCGACAGAATAAACATCTGAGATATACAATACAATATTAGGATATGTGTCTTGTATGTAAGAAAATGTTGATGTAGGTTAAAAGGTGCATTGTATGTATGTATGAGGCGTGTTTGTAGTGTTACCGAGTGTGCAATCTATGTCACGGCGAATTCGACCCCATTACGAATGTTACATAATACCTGTCTATTATATTTACATATTACGAATGTCACAGCGAATCACTGCGAATACGAATGAAATGTACGTATTACGAATTACCTTTATATTGTATACCCACATATTACGAATGAAAAGTATGCAGTGTATGCGTCTGTACGTGTTTATGTTAAGCTTTCTTTTGATTTGTTATGATTAGAAGGAGAAGCATTGTGGCTGGTATACTAATAATTTTGCATGGTCTGTTAACTGGTATTTGTAGTTCTAGGTGGTTGGGAAGTTTAGGAAGGAAGGGTTAGTGATGTCGTGACTTTCAAATCTGCCTTTTAGAGGATCTAGAGGAATAATCCACTGTGCTTATCTATTTATAATTTCAAATATTGTTTTGAGTGTGTGAACTGTGTACCCAACCAGGCTGACGAAGAGCACAGTAGTGTTCGAAAGCTTCCGCTACAAACATTACAACTGGTGTACAATATATGTATATATAAAGTAATTGTAATAGCTTCTACAAACAAGGTTGAGGTACCTAACCTACTACCTATTTGATCAATGTTGACATGGACTAGTAAATAATAAATATACTGCACAGGATAATGGGGAAAAGGCAAGTTTTCCTGGACATTTAGTATGACAAACGTACTCAAAACATTGGGAGTGACAATCATATATTGAATTGCAAAAATAACATCATTAACCTGTTTTAAATTACAGAGTATCCTCGGTTTCCTCACTATCCAAGCCAAGATAACTATAACTAACATTCAAGCCAGCCACACGCACAGAGCCACTCTTATACGGCCTTGGCACAAATTTATACAGACCTTGGGCACATAGAAACAAAGCTACTTCACTGCCAAGGCCAAGGCCATACAACTTCACTGCTGCGCGTAAATGGCGGCTGAAGTATTTTACAATTGTGAATCGTTGAGCTCAAAACGGCGCACACAATTAATCCCGTCACCGAAATTACTAACTTTATCACCATAGATGACTTAAAATCACCCAAATTAAAATGTCAACATATTGAGGATTTCGGCCGAAGGACTTCTTTTGAAATAGTTAAACTTGAACTGGCCCCAAGGGTTAGGATTTGATACTACAACTTATTTTCGAATACGAACATGAACAATTGTCTTCACGCAATTCTGAGGCGTCGCGATTCTGAGGTGTAAAGTTGTGAATATCTGTCAAAGTGACAGACATTCGCGAATATCGATATGCTGCTTAATTGACACACGTGATTCTTTTACGGCCCAGGCTTGGCGAATTCGTTGCAAATGTGACGCATCAAAACACATTGTTTGGAACGTATGGTTGGAATTGGGGTTTGGAAAGTGTTGTTGGGGAGGGTGTCGCGTGGAATTATGCAAGGCCATATATCAATTATGGAGCTATTGTGATAAGAAGTTGAAGTGGAACTAGATATGTTTGCATTCTTAGATAAGGCCTTAGGCCACTTAAGATTTCTTTGCAAAATGTCTGTTTTGTGCTTGGCAGCCTTTCCACCTTTATTATTGTAATTGCATAAAATACAATATTTGTTCACTACCAAAACTACCAATGATATGACTTGAATATGTCTTTTCTCATGTGGAACTAAATGGTAAATGTGTATCAATAAATATTCTCAGTAATATGTATTTACAAAAGTATTAACACTAATTATTATCATATAGGTAGGTGATTTTGTTCCATAGGTACTTGTTATTTGTTATACAAAATATTTTGGGGTGACCTGGGGCAATGGGATGACTAAATATAAAATTGTATGCCACTCCACCTAGTTACTAGTGATGACAGTGAAATATTATTTGGGGTAGTTGTTTCTGTTTGACTGCACTCGCATCTCACACTGCTGCAGTTACTGAGCTGATGAATTGATCATGAATTGACCCGGTAGTTCGATTTATTAAGTTTCTTCAATGGTGTGTCCACTCCTTACTAGGTCGTACTAGTTATCACTTTTAATTTTTAAGCTGTAACATTGTTATTTGTTATGATGGTGTTTTACTGTTGGATATTTTTTCACAACTTATCATGATCTTTAACCCTATTCCCTGCGGGCGGCCAGAATTACGTTAACCTGCGGGGGGGGGGGGCAGATTATGCCCCCCCCCCCCCAGAGATCTCGAGAACCGCTTGGTCGATTTCGATGGGAAAAACTCCTTTCGATTCGGCATGGCAAGATCGCTCTTGTTGGACCCCGACATTTTTGTTTTGTTCAAAAATGGGGGACCAGGTGGCAAAAAGTCCGACTTTTTTTTAAAAAAAAGGTGATTGCGGCCATGTGGCTCGACTGATTGTCATGTTCTAAACGTTTTTGAGCTTCAAATATACTGGTATTTAGTATATCAAAAGACAATAAACAAAATAAAATCATAGGCGTATTCAGGGAATGTAAAATGGGGGGATTTTCTGGGGAAAAATATGTGCTGTTCGTGATTGTTTGGGACGACATGAACGTCACATGTGGGCATTATATGCTGTAATCTGTTAAATTTGATATATCGCGCATAGGCGGATCCAGGAAAAAAAAAACATGAGGGGCACCATGCGCGTAACGCTTTTATCATCTTACTAATTTTAAGTTGGACCTAATTTGAGGGTGGGTATCGCCTCCCATTTTTTTATTCTGAGTGTGCCTCTGCCCAAAACATATGTACACTACCAGTATCTATGATGCATATTGCATTGAAATTGTTTCTGACGCATTTATTGCACTGTAAACCACGAAGGAAGTATGCGACGCAAAACCGCATTCGTATACCCTCCCAAAAACAGGAGCCTGGAACCGCCTCTGCTGGACCGATTTTGCAATATTTTGACACAACACGCACCATTCAATTTTGGTAAAAGTCACAAAGTTTCAGGACGCTAGGCCTAACGGTTTAGAAACGGCAAGTAAAAACCACCGGGGGGGGGGGGCAGAATCTGCCTTCCGCGGGGAATAGGGTTAATAGGGCATATATGTTCTGACTTCTGCCAATATTGATTTATATTTATCTGTTTTTTTTATTATTGATAACTTGTGCTGAGCCCGGCATGAGACCGGCAAGCCTGAGTTCAGACACGGCTTCAGGCACGCCGGGCCTGAATTTGGGCCCAGCGCCGGCTCCGTGATCCTGAAATTTGCATCTCTAATGGCTTGATTACGTCCTGTGAGTTTTGAAGTGTTTAGCTACACACTGGCCAGTGGCTGTGGCACGACCACAAAGGATCTAGCTCGCTTGTGCATTTAACTATGTTTAAAACAAACTTGACTTTTTAAACATTGTTTATATTTCTTTAAAAATCAGAAAAGATGCCAATTTTCGGTCGATTTCAGTCGTTTAGGGGCATGGTACGATCCGCCTTTGAGCACCCCCAATTATTTTTGGAAATCCACACCCCTGACTGGTAGACTTGGTTGCCGGAGGCAAGGCGGCGGAGAGCGGCGCACTGACTGGCCAGCTGTAAACAGCCCAGGATCCGGGAGCAGCAGCGGCTCCAGCGAAGACAAGCTGGGACGAGCTGGGCCCAGCTGCTGCAAGCTGGGACGGCGGCGGCTGGCTGCGCTCGCCGCTCGGTGCCTGTTTCGCGGGTTCCGCCGTCTGCAGGCGAGCGTGACTGGGCTGGACGCGCGGCCGGCACGCTGCGCCCGTGCTCGGGCGGCGTAGCATTGTTCTCCATACTGTTTAGAAATAAAGACAAACATAAACAATAGATGACATTGCAGATATTGCTTTCTAGCAGGCGGTTGGAGAACGGATATATGCCGGAGTCGGAGTTGGAGTCGGAGTCGGAGTCGGAGTCGATTTTTTCAGGCCGGAGTCGGAGTCGGAGTCGGAGTTGCTAAAATTATGTCGACTCCGCAGCCCTGGCAACCACTGCTCCGATTGAGATCGGGTTTTCACCATGGGATAGGTCCATCAAATCAATTTTGTTTTTGATATGGTGAGTTCTGATAGGGGTGGCACCATAGCGCGTGGAAAACGCAAACGTCAAAATGAAGAAGAAAAAATATCAAAAAATGGCATTATTAATCTGAGCACTACTTTTGTATACGCTGAAGCATGCAGCGCTCAGGACGTACTCCCTTTTGGCGGATTCGAGAAAGGAGATCATGAGCAATTTAATAAAACTTATTTTTACGTGGGCATGCATGGAGGCCTGTCATTTTTATGGAGGACTAAAAGGACTAAAAGGACTAAACGGACTATGTGTTACTACCACGTGTGCTCCCGTACCGTTTCATATTTAAAACCTGTTTTAGCTTTACCAGAGCGCGCCCGCTCGGTCATCGCCCAAAATGGCGTTTTAATGGTTTGTAATGAAATCTTATCAACTTTTACAAAGTAAAGTTTTAGTTTAGTTTTAGGTTATTCAAGTAAATGAGCAACAGGCAGCCCGCAGCAGTGACCCAACCACAGCTCAAGTCCAAAGTTAAAACACATCAAATTAAATATCACATCAATAACATACACATAGAAACACAAAACTAAAAATCACATCAAAATACAAACCTAACAATATACATAAAAGCACATAACACAACCCTAAAAATACACATGAAACAACGATTGTAAGAGCTATAAGCAGATATTAAAATGGACACTGTTTAAAATATATCACTACCCCAGCTCTAAACACTGGTAGGATGCTCCAAATGGGTCTGCCGATGGACATTTGGCCAAGTATTCATTGTACGCCCTAACGGCCCTCCCGAACAGCCTACGTTTAATGGTCTCCACTCGCGCTTCACGTGTGGATGGAACGCGAAGGAGTTCGGATTGCGCAGATCTAGTTGGACGCTGGGGAACGAGAATCGGGATGCTTCCGAGCAGGAAGGCTGAATCCGTTCTTCCTAACAGGACTTTTTGAATGAAACAAATGTCGTGCTGAAGCCTTCTTTGGGACAGGCTGCTAATTTTGAAAAGCTTCAGCAGATCGTGATATGAGAGTGAGTGGGAAGGCCGATTGGTGTGTGAGTGGGCAGCCAGCCACATGATAAAATTGTGTTGGGACTCTGTCCAGTCGGTCTAAATGAGTTTTTACAGCCCCACCCCAAATGACGCAACCGTATTCAAGAATGGACCGAACGTTAGCGTAGTATGCTGCTAAGAGGGGGGCAGCGTCCAGTCCTCCCGCCACTCTGCCGGTCTGGAAAGATCTAATGAGCGGGCCCAGCATCCTGTTCGCTTTGCTGACTGCGAAGTCTATATGGTAGGCAAATATAAGTTTCTTGTCCAGCCACACCCCTAAATCACGAACTTTGTCTACATGTTGAAGGGGGAGAGGGTGTCGTGAATTTTGTATGTGGTCTGGATGATGTTCGTTGAGTTGAGTGATATCCAAAATGATTGACACTTTGACGGATTTAAATTGAGCCTCCAGGCTTCCGACCAGCGTGTGAGTCGCTCGATATCTGCTTGGAGAATTTCTGTGTCTTCCTGACAGGTAATTTTCCTATACAGTTTGACGTCGTCAGCGAAGAGCAGGATGCTGGACTGTATGGTGGCCGGTAAGTCATTAATATATATGGCAAAGAGCAACGGTGATCCCAGACTTCCTCCTTGTTTGTGTGTTTTGTTTGTTTGTAAGTTTGTGTTAAACATAGCTAAATGCACAAGCGAGCTAGATCCTTTGTGGTCGTGCCACAGCCACTGGCCACAGTGTTTGGCTGAGCACTTCAGCACTCACAGGACGTAATCAAGCCATAGATACCTACGACTCTGCTATCTCGTTTGCTTATATCGGTGACCTAAGGTCAGGTCAGTTTCGTGACCTTCCCATTATAAGGCAACGATAAAATATACAAATGTTTTCGTATTAGAACCTAGAGGATTCGCATTAGATCAGAATAATTATTTAAGAATATGCTATTATAGCTCATTTTTAATGACCCAAGTACAATTATTGCTCAGTGAGCCCTACAAGATCGAGCGAGGTCATTTGAGGTGACCAGCACTTCTTTGCGAATAACTTTTGATGGCATAAAATGAAGGTAAGAACGTGAGACCGGCACCACTGTGCATGTCTCGTCGAGACGCGTCCGACATTGCGCAGCACGACATACCTGGTTCACCACATGACCTTAAATTACCTTCACCTGAGGTCACATTTTGAATTTGACTTCGGTAACCTGGTCACCATGATATGATTCGAATCTCCTTGACGAAACGAGCACGATGCTGGCGTTAAAATAGGCGCCGTATGACCATAAGAGTCGATGAGTCCAAAACCACAATCATCATCAGATGACGTAAAAATGATTGCTCTATCTTCATCAGGCGGAAATCTACCGATAGATGTGTAAATTAGGTATAGGTTTCATTTTCCACTCATTTTCTTTCGAAGGGCTGTAAAATTAATGCCCCTAGGCCGACGACTATTCTACCGACCAAAGTAATCACCAATTGCCAACAAGTCGACTCCGACTCCGGGCCGGAGACGGAGTCGGTAAGATTTTAGCGACTTCGACTCCGACTCCAACTCCGGCCAAAACTGCCGACTCCGACCGACTCCGATTCCGACTCAGACTCAGACTTAGACTCCGACTCCGACTCCGCAGCCCTGAGAACAGCATAAACACCTGGGATGAACGAGGATGCCAGAGATTACGGCTTTTTCCTCCGCCTACTCTCGCTTTGACTAGCAAAAGTCTGAGTTTTTGTGCGACCCGTGCCACCCGTGCACGATCGGTTGCGTGCTCCGTCACCTCATTAGAATGTTCGGTAATGCTCGGGACGTCTGTCTGGCCGGTGGTTAGACTCGGCAGCCTCGCAATCAGGCATGTTTCCGAATCTATTATCCCACACGGGCGGGCGGGTCCGATGCGACACGGCCGCGGGCTCTCCAACACGCCATCAGCAGGGGTATAAACGATAACACTGCGGGCGGCAGAGTCACGTCGCAGGCTCTCCAACACGCCATCAACGGGGGTAAAAACGATAACTGCTGGCGGCAGAGTCACGTCGCAGGCTCTCCAACACGCCATCAGTGGGGGTAAACACGATAACTGCCGGCGGCAGAGTCACGTCACAGGCTCTCCAACACGCCATCAACGGGGGTAAACACGATAACTGCCGGCGGCAGAGTCACGTCGCAGGCTCTCCAACACGCCATCAGTGGGGGTAAAAACGATGACACTGCCGGCGGCAGAGTCACGTCGCGGGCTCTCCAACACGCCATCAGTGGGGGTAAAAACGATAACACTGCCGGCGGCAGAGTCACGTCGCGGGCTCTCCAACACGCCATCAGTGGGGGTAAAAACGATAACACTGCCGGCGGCAGAGTCACGTCGCGGGCTCTCCAACACGCCATCAACGGGGGTGGGTAGAAACGATAACTGCCGGCGGCAGAATCACGTCGCAGGCTCTCCAACACGCCATCAACGGGGGTAGAAACGATAACTGCCGGCGGCAGAGTCACGTCGCAGGCTCTCCAACACGCCATCAACGGGGGTAGAAACGATAACTGCCGGCGGCAGAGTCACGTCGCAGGCTCTCCAACACGCCATCAGCGGGGGTAGAAACGACAACACTGCCGGCGGCAGAGTCATGTCGCAGGCTCTCCAGCACGCCATCAGCGGGGGTAAAAACGATAACTGCCGGCGGCCGAGTCACGTCGCAGTCTCTCCAACACGCCATCAACGGGGGTAAACACGATAACTGCCGGCGGCAGAGTCAGTCGCAGGCTCTCCAACACGCCATCGGTGGGGGTAAACACGATAACACTGCCGGCGGCAGAGTCACGTCACAGGCTCTCCAACACGCCATCGGTGGGGGTAAACACGATAACTGCCGGCGGCAGAGTCACGTCGCAGGCTCTCCAACACGCCATCAGCGGGGTATAAACGATAACTGCCGGCGGCAGAATCACGTCGCAGGCTCTCCAACACGCCATCAGCGGGGGTAAACACGATAACTGCCGGCGGCAGAGTCAGTCGCAGGCTCTCCAACACGCCATCGGTGGGGGTAAACACGATAACACTGCCGGCGGCAGAATCACGTCGCAGGCTCTCCAACACGCCATCAGCGGGGGTAAACACGATAACTGCCGGCGGCAGAGTCACGTCGCAGGCTCTCCAACACGCCATCAGTGGGGGTAAACACGATAACTGCCGGCGGCAGAGTCACGTCGCAGGCTCTCCCAACACGCCATCAGCGGGGTATAAACGATAACTGCCGGCGGCAGAATCACGTCGCAGGCTCTCCAACACGCCATCAGCGGGGGTAGAAACGATAACTGCCGGCGGCAGAGTCACGTCGCAGGCTCTCCAACACGCCATCAGCGGGGGTAGAAACGATAACTGCCGGCGGCAGAGTCACGTCGCAGGCTCTCCAACACGCCATCAGCGGGGGTAAAAACGATAACACTGCCGGCGGCAGAGTCACGTCGCAGGCTCTCCAACACGCCATCAGCGGGGGTAAAAACGATAACTGCTGCCGGCAGAGGCACGTCGCAGGCTCTCCAACACGCCATCAGCGGGGGTAGAAACGATAACTGCCGGCGGCAGAGTCACGTCGCAGGCTCTCCAACACGCCATCAGCGGGGGTAAAAACGATAACACTGCCGGCGGCAGAGTCACGCCGCAAGCTCTCCAACACGCCATCAGCGGGGGTAGAAACGATAACTGCCGGCGGCAGAGTCACGTCGCAGGCTCTCCAACACGCCATCAACGGGGGTAAAAACGATAACACTGCCGGCGGCAGAGTCACGCCGCAAGCTCTCCAACACGCCATCAGCGGGGTATATACGATAACTGCCGGCGGCAGAATCACGTCGCAGGCTCTCCAACACGCCATCAGCGGGGGTAAAGACGATAACTGCCGGCGGCAGAGTCACGTCGCAGGCTCTCCAACACGCCATCAACGGGGGTAAAGACGATAATTGCTGGCGGCAGAGTCACGTCGCAGGCTCTCCAACACGCCATCAGCGGGGGTAAAAACGATAACTGCCGGCGGCAGAGTCACGTCGCAGGCTCTCCAACACGCCATCAGCGGGGGTAGAAACGATAACTGCCGGCGGCAAAGTCACGTCGCAGGCTCTCCAACACGCCATCAGCGGGGGTAAAAACGATAACACTGCCGGCGGCAGAGTCACGTCGCAGGCTCTCCAACACGCCATGAGCGGGGGTAGAAACGATAACTGCCGGCGGCAGAGTCACGTCGCAGGCTCTCCAACACGCCATCAGCGGGGGGTATAAACGATAACTGCCGGCGGCAGAGTCACGTCGCAGGCTCTCCAACACGCCATCGACGGGGGTATAAACGATAACTGCCGGCGGCAGAGTCACGTCGCAGGCTCTCCAACACGCCATCAACGGGGGTAAACACGATAACACTGCGGGCGGCAGAGTCACGTCACAGGCTCTCCAACACGCCATCAACGGGGGTATAAACGATAACTGCCGGCGGCAGAGTCACGTCGCAGGCTCTCCAACACGCCATCAGCGGGGGTAAACACGATAACACTGCGGGCGGCAGAGTCACGTCACAGGCTCTCCAACACGCCATCAACGGGGGGTATAAACGATAACTGCCGGCGGCAGAGTCACGTCGCAGGCTCTCCAACACGCCATCAACGGGGTAAACACGATAACACTGCGGGCGGCAGAGTCACGTCGCAGGCTCTCCAATACGCCATCAGCGGGTGTAAGAAAACGATAACACTGCGGGCGGCAGAGTCACGTCGCAGACTCTCCAACACGCCATCAGCGGGGGTAGAAACGATAACTGCTGGCGGCAGAGTCACGTCGCAGGCTCTCCAACACGCCATCAACGGGGGTAAACACGATAACTGCCGGCGGCAGAGTCACGTCGCAGGCTCTCCAACACGCCATCAACGGGGGTAAACACGATAACACTGCCGGCGGCAGTCACGTCACAGGCTCTCCAACACGCCATCAACGGGGGTAGAAACGATAGCTGCTGGCGGCAGAGTCACGTCGCAGGCTCTCCAACACGCCATCAGCGGGGGTAAAAACGGTAACTGCTGCCGGCAGAGTCACGTCGCAGGCTCTCCAACACGCCATCAACGGGGGTAAACACGATAACTGCCGGCGGCAGAGTCACGTCGCAGGCTCTCCAACACGCCATCAACGGGGGTAAACACGATAACACTGCCGGCGGCAGAGTCACGTCACAGGCTCTCCAACACGCCATCAGCGGGGTAAAAACGATAACACTGCCGGCGGCAGAGTCACGTCACAGGCTCTCCAACACGCCATCAGCGGAGTAAACACGATAACTGCCGGCGGCAGAGTCACGTCGCAGGCTCTCCAACACGCCATCAGCGGGGGTAGAAACGATAATACTGCCGGCGGCAGAGTCACGTCGCAGGCTCTCCAACACGCCATCAGCGGGGGTAAAAACGATAACACTGCGGGCGGCAAAGTCACGTCGCAGGCTCTCCAACACGCCATCAACGAGGGTAAAACGATAACACTGCCGGCGGCAGAGTCACGTCGCAGGCTCTCCAACACGCCATCAACGGGGGTAAACACGATAACACTGCCGGCGGCAGAGTCAGTCGCAGGCTCTCCAACACGCCATCAGCGGGGGTAAAACCGATAACACTGCCGGCGGCAGAGTCACGTCGCAGGCTCTCCAACACGCCATCAGCGGGGGTAAAACCGATAACACTGCCGGCGGCAGAGTCACGTCGCAGGCTCTCCAACACGCCATCAGCGGGGGTAAAAACGATAACACTGCCGGCGGCAGAGTCACGTCGCAGGCTCTCCAACACGCCATCAGCGGGGGTAAAAAACGATAACACTGCGGCAGAGTGACGTCACATCAGCCGGTGTATGGCATGGTTTGAGCATAGTGCTCCGAGTCAATGCTCATGTTTGGACGTCTTCTGGAGTGGTTTAAATGAATATAGGTTTTGTGGCAACCTGTTGAATATCATAGCATATTATGTGGTATGCAGCTGCATGTGAAATTGGTGGATATAATCATATAACACAATCCGGCTGATTACATAAAATATCATGCCATGGTAACCGATCCACTAAACATGTTCAAGAAAAATGAAGGCCTCACATGGCCATTTAACTCGAAGCGGGAATTGAAATGTTTACCGAGACTATAAATCATCGTTGAAGGTCACAGTTCAGGTCAGCAAACCATACAGGCAGGAAACAGCCAGCTCTCTGTCTCAAGCAGGCGCTCTGTCGCACACCATGCGGCGCACTATTTCTGCTTTGGGCAGTTAGCGTTCAGCATCCGTCATTAATTAGTTGCTTCCTGTCAAACAGTTTTGACGCGCACTGGGAGCGGCGTCCAAACACCGACCTGCAGTCAAAATAAACAGCGGCGAGGCGAGGCGCGGCGCGGCGCGGCGAGGAACAGCGGGGAACGGACGGGGAGCGGCGCGTGTTTTGACGCCGGCACGTGACCAGACTGCTGAGATGCCGCCACAAACGGCTCCCACGGGTCACAGCAACACCCCTTCCTGCCTCCCCCCCCCCCCCCCCAGATGGGCGAAGTGTCGTGACATGGTGACGGAATGAAGCGAAAAGTAGCGGGAAAAAGTTAAATGGACAGAGCTTGTAAAGTGAAACGAAATGGGTGTTTTTGACAGTTTAAGACACATTCTTCCTCAAGTTGTGGACATTCAAGACGTAAAGAGGAAGGAGAAATCACAACTTTTTACTCGAGTCAGAATTTACTTCTCCTGACATTTCCCCTGCTTTTCTACACACACATTTGTGTTTTGTGTTCCGAATTGGTACGCTTATCACCAGACGTTCAAAATTGCACATACAAATTCACCATCCAGAAGGATTCTTCGACAAATAAACCTCAGAAAATCAAGGATATCCCTGTCAGACCCTCCCGGTCCGGTCGCGGTGAGAAGTGACGCCACGTCACCGAGCTCGCCAGCACTCTCTCCACCATCTGCAGCGCGCGACCGCGGCACCTCGCCACCATGATGCCGGCGAGCTTGTCGGCCCGGATGCCACCCAGCTCCGCCAGGCGCCGACATTGCCGAATGAATGAGTCTGGCGGTGTGTCCAGCCTTCGAAGACGGGAAGTCGGACAGCGACACAGCGACACGTATCGGCCGGCGGTCTGGGCCGTCGTCCGGCACCTCGGGCCGCTATCGTGCGACACACGATCACTGATCGCGAACACTGAGCGTCGTGCACCCAGTCACTACCGGCATGGCGTACCGACCGCTGTCACCCACACGATCACTGATCACGAAGCACGCTGCGCGCATGGCGTACGACGCCAGCCCCCACCGACCTGACGAACACTGACCGGTCCCCACCGAACACTGACGAACCTGCTTCGTGCACCCAGTCACTACCGGCATGGCGTACCGACACGCTGTCACCCACCGCTACTGATCACGAACACTGAGCGTCGTGCACACAGTCACTACCGGCATGGCGTACCGACCGCTGTCACCCACACGATCACTGATCGCGAACACTGAGCGTCGTGCACACAGTCACTACCGGCATGGCGTACCGACCGCTGTCACCCACACGATCACTGATCGCGAACACTGAGCGTCGTGCACACAGTCACTACCGGCATGGCGTACCGACCGCTGTCACCCACACGATCACTGATCGCGAACACTGAGCGTCGTGCACACAGTCACTACCGGCATGGCGTACCGACCGCTGTCACCCACACGATCACTGATCGCGAACACTGAGCGTCGTGCACACAGTCACTACCGGCATGGCGTACCGACCGCTGTCACCCACACGATCACTGATCGCGAACACTGAGCGTCGTGCACACAGTCACTACCGGCATGGCGTACCGACCGCTGTCACCCACACGATCACTGATCGCGAACACTGAGCGTCGTGCACACAGTCACTACCGGCATGGCGTACCGACCGCTGCCACCCACACGATCACTGATCGCGAACACTGAGCGTCGTGCACCCAGTCACTACCGGCATGGCGTACCGACCGCTGTCACCCACACGATCACTGATCGCGAACACTGAGCGTCGTGCACACAGTCACTACCGGCATGGCGTACCGACCGCTGTCACCCACACGATCACTGATCACGAACACTGAGCGTCGTGCACACAGTCACTACCGGCATGGCGTACCGACCGCTGTCACCCACACGATCACTGATCACGAACACTGAGCGTCGTGCACCCAGCCACTACCGGCATGGCGTACCGACCGCTGTCACCCACACGATCACTGATCGCGAACACTGAGCGTCGTGCACACAGTCACTACCGGCATGGCGTACCGACCGCTGTCACCCACACGATCACTGATCACGAACACTGAGCGTCGTGCACCCAGCCACTACCGGCATGGCGTACCGACCGCTGTCACCCACACGATCACTGATCACGAACACTGAGCGTCGTGCACCCAGCCACTACCGGCATGGCGTACCGACCGCTGTCACCCACACGATCACTGATCGCGAACACTGAGCGTCGTGCACACAGTCACTACCGGCATGGCGTACCGACCGCTGTCACCCACACGATCACTGATCACGAACACTGAGCGTCGTGCACCCAGCCACTACCGGCATGGCGTACCGACCGCTGTCACCCACACAATCACTGATCGCGAACACTGAGCGTCGTGCACACAGTCACTACCGGCATGGCGTACCGACCGCTGTCACCCACACGATCACTGATCACGAACACTGAGCGTCGTGCACCCAGCCACTACCGGCATGGCGTACCGACCGCTGTCACCCACACGATCACTGATCACGAACACTGAGCGTCGTGCACACAGTCACTACCGGCATGGCGTACCGACCGCTGTCACCCACACGATCACTGATCGCGAACACTGAGCGTCGTGCACACAGTCACTACCGGCATGGCGTACCGACCGCTGTCACCCACACGATCACTGATCACGAACACTGAGCGTCGTGCACCCAGTCACTACCGGCATGGCGTACTGACCGCTGTCACCCACACGATCACTGATCGCGAACACTGAGCGTCGTGCACACAGTCACTACCGGCATGGCGTACCGACCGCTGTCACCCACACGATCACTGATCGCGAACACTGAGCGTCGTGCACACAGTCACTACCGGCATGGCGTACCGACCGCTGTCACCCACACGATCACTGATCACGAACACTGAGCGTCGTGCACCCAGTCACTACCGGCATGGCGTACCGACCGCTGTCACCCACACGATCACTGATCGCGAACACTGAGCGTCGTGCACACAGTCACTACCGGCATGGCGTACCGACCGCTGTCACCCACACGATCACTGATCGCGAACACTGAGCGTCGTGCACACAGTCACTACCGGCATGGCGTACCGACCGCTGTCACCAACACGATCACTGATCGCGAACACTGAGCGTCGTGCACACAGTCACTACCGGCATGGCGTACCGACCGCTGTCACCCACACGATCACTGATCGCGAACACTGAGCGTCGTGCACCCAGTCACTACCGGCATGGCGTACCGACCGCTGTCACCCACACGATCACTGATCACGAACACTGAGCGTCGTGCACACAGTCACTACCGGCATGGCGTACCGACCGCTGTCACCCACACGATCACTGATCGCGAACACTGAGCGTCGTGCACCCAGTCACTACCGGCATGGCGTACCGACTGCTGTCACCCACACGATCACTGATCACGAACACTGAGCGTCGTGCACACAGTCACTACCGGCATGGCGTACCGACCGCTGTCACCCACACGATCACTGATCACGAACACTGAGCGTCGTGCACCCAGTCACTATCGGCATGGCGTACCGACCGCTGTCACCCACACGATCACTGATCGCGAACACTGAGCGTCGTGCACCCAGTCACTACCGGCATGGCGTACCGACCGCTGTCACCCACACGATCACTGATCGCGAACACTGAGCGTCGTGCACCCAGTCACTACCGGCATGGCGTACCGACCGCTGTCACCCACACGATCACTGATCACGAACACTGAGCGTCGTGCACCCAGTCACTATCGGCATGGCGTACCGACCGCTGTCACCCACACGATCACTGATCGCGAACACTGAGCGTCGTGCACCCAGTCACTACCGGCATGGCGTACCGACCGCTGTCACCCACACGATCACTGATCGCGAACACTGAGCGTCGTGCACCCAGTCACTACCGGCATGGCGTACCGACCGCTGTCACCCACACGATCACTGATCACGAACACTGAGCGTCGTGCACCCAGTCACTACCGGCATGGCGTACCGACCGCTGTCACCCACACGATCACTGATCACGAACACTGAGCGTCGTGCACCCAGTCACTACCGGCATGGCGTACCGACCGCTGTCACCCACACGATCACTGATCGCGAACACTGAGCGTCGTGCACCCAGTCACTACCGGCATGGCGTACCGACCGCTGTCACCCACACGATCACTGATCACAAACACTGAGCGTCGTGCACCCAGTCACTACCGGCATGGCGTACCGACCGCTGTCACCCACACGATCACTGATCACGAACACTGAGCGTCGTGCACACAGTCACTACCGGCATGGCGTACCGACTGCTGTCACCCACACGATCACTGATCGCGAACACTGAGCGTCGTGCACACAGTCACTACCGGCATGGCGTACCGACCGCTGTCACCCACACGATCACTGATCACGAACACTGAGCGTCGTGCACCCAGCCACTACCGGCATGGCGTACCGACCGCTGTCACCCACACGATCACTGATCGCGAACACTGAGCGTCGTGCACACAGTCACTACCGGCATGGCGTACCGACCGCTGTCACCCACACGATCACTGATCACGAACACTGAGCGTCGTGCACCCAGCCACTACCGGCATGGCGTACCGACCGCTGTCACCCACACGATCACTGATCGCGAACACTGAGCGTCGTGCACACAGTCACTACCGGCATGGCGTACCGACCGCTGTCACCCACACGATCACTGATCACGAACACTGAGCGTCGTGCACCCAGCCACTACCGGCATGGCGTACCGACCGCTGTCACCCACACGATCACTGATCACGAACACTGAGCGTCGTGCACACAGTCACTACCGGCATGGCGTACCGACCGCTGTCACCCACACGATCACTGATCGCGAACACTGAGCGTCGTGCACACAGTCACTACCGGCATGGCGTACCGACCGCTGTCACCCACACGATCACTGATCACGAACACTGAGCGTCGTGCACCCAGTCACTACCGGCATGGCGTACCGACCGCTGTCACCCACACGATCACTGATCGCGAACACTGAGCGTCGTGCACACAGTCACTACCGGCATGGCGTACCGACCGCTGTCACCCACACGATCACTGATCGCGAACACTGAGCGTCGTGCACACAGTCACTACCGGCATGGCGTACCGACCGCTGTCACCCACACGATCACTGATCACGAACACTGAGCGTCGTGCACCCAGTCACTACCGGCATGGCGTACCGACCGCTGTCACCCACACGATCACTGATCGCGAACACTGAGCGTCGTGCACACAGTCACTACCGGCATGGCGTACCGACCGCTGTCACCCACACGATCACTGATCGCGAACACTGAGCGTCGTGCACACAGTCACTACCGGCATGGCGTACCGACCGCTGTCACCAACACGATCACTGATCGCGAACACTGAGCGTCGTGCACACAGTCACTACCGGCATGGCGTACCGACCGCTGTCACCCACACGATCACTGATCGCGAACACTGAGCGTCGTGCACCCAGTCACTACCGGCATGGCGTACCGACCGCTGTCACCCACACGATCACTGATCACGAACACTGAGCGTCGTGCACACAGTCACTACCGGCATGGCGTACCGACCGCTGTCACCCACACGATCACTGATCGCGAACACTGAGCGTCGTGCACCCAGTCACTACCGGCATGGCGTACCGACTGCTGTCACCCACACGATCACTGATCACGAACACTGAGCGTCGTGCACACAGTCACTACCGGCATGGCGTACCGACCGCTGTCACCCACACGATCACTGATCACGAACACTGAGCGTCGTGCACCCAGTCACTATCGGCATGGCGTACCGACCGCTGTCACCCACACGATCACTGATCGCGAACACTGAGCGTCGTGCACCCAGTCACTACCGGCATGGCGTACCGACCGCTGTCACCCACACGATCACTGATCGCGAACACTGAGCGTCGTGCACCCAGTCACTACCGGCATGGCGTACCGACCGCTGTCACCCACACGATCACTGATCACGAACACTGAGCGTCGTGCACCCAGTCACTATCGGCATGGCGTACCGACCGCTGTCACCCACACGATCACTGATCACGAACACTGAGCGTCGTGCACCCAGTCACTATCGGCATGGCGTACCGACCGCTGTCACCCACACGATCACTGATCGCGAACACTGAGCGTCGTGCACCCAGTCACTACCGGCATGGCGTACCGACCGCTGTCACCCACACGATCACTGATCGCGAACACTGAGCGTCGTGCACCCAGTCACTACCGGCATGGCGTACCGACCGCTGTCACCCACACGATCACTGATCACGAACACTGAGCGTCGTGCACCCAGTCACTATCGGCATGGCGTACCGACCGCTGTCACCCACACGATCACTGATCGCGAACACTGAGCGTCGGGCACCCAGTCACTACCGGCATGGCGTACCGACCGCTGTCACCCACACGATCACTGATCGCGAACACTGAGCGTCGTGCACCCAGTCACTACCGGCATGGCGTACCGACCGCTGTCACCCACACGATCACTGATCACGAACACTGAGCGTCGTGCACCCAGTCACTACCGGCATGGCGTACCGACCGCTGTCACCCACACGATCACTGATCACGAACACTGAGCGTCGTGCACCCAGTCACTACCGGCATGGCGTACCGACCGCTGTCACCCACACGATCACTGATCGCGAACACTGAGCGTCGTGCACCCAGTCACTACCGGCATGGCGTACCGACCGCTGTCACCCACACGATCACTGATCACGAACACTGAGCGTCGTGCACCCAGTCACTACCGGCATGGCGTACCGACCGCTGTCACCCACACGATCACTGATCACGAACACTGAGCGTCGTGCACCCAGTCACTACCGGCATGGCGTACCGACCGCTGTCACCCACACGATCACTGATCACGAACACTGAGCGTCGTGCACCCAGTCACTACCGGCATGGCGTACCGACCGCTGTCACCCACACGATCACTGATCGCGAACACTGAGCGTCGTGCACCCAGTCACTACCGGCATGGCGTACCGACCGCTGTCACCCACACGATCACTGATCGCGAACACTGAGCGTCGTGCACCCAGTCACTACCGGCATGGCGTACCGACCGCTGTCACCCACACGATCACTGATCACGAACACTGAGCGTCGTGCACCCAGTCACTACCGGCATGGCGTACCGACCGCTGTCACCCACACGATCACTGATCGCGAACACTGAGCGTCGTGCACCCAGCCACTACCGGCATGGCGTACCGACCGCTGTCACCCACACGATCACTGATCGCGAACACTGAGCGTCGTGCACCCAGTCACTACCGGCATGGCGTACCGACCGCTGTCACCCACACGATCACTGATCGCGAACACTGAGCGTCGTGCACCCAGTCACTACCGGCATGGCGTACCGACCGCTGTCACCCACACGATCACTGATCACGAACACTGAGCGTCGTGCACCCAGTCACTACCGGCATGGCGTACCGACCGCTGTCACCCACACGATCACTGATCGCGAACACTGAGCGTCGTGCACCCAGCCACTACCGGCATGGCGTACCGACCGCTGTCACCCACACGATCACTGATCGCGAACACTGAGCGTCGTGCACCCAGTCACTACCGGCATGGCGTACCGACCGCTGTCACCCACACGATCACTGATCGCGAACACTGAGCGTCGTGCACCCAGTCACTACCGGCATGGCGTACCGACCGCTGTCACCCACACGATCACTGATCACGAACACTGAGCGTCGTGCACCCAGTCACTACCGGCATGGCGTACCGACCGCTGTCACCCACACGATCACTGATCACGAACACTGAGCGTCGTGCACCCAGTCACTACCGGCATGGCGTACCGACTGCTGTCACCCACACGATCACTGATCGCGAACACTGAGCGTCGTGCACCCAGTCACTACCGGCATGGCGTACCGACCGCTGTCACCCACACGATCACTGATCGCGAACACTGAGCGTCGTGCACCCAGTCACTACCGGCATGGCGTACCGACCGCTGTCACCCACACGATCACTGATCACGAACACTGAGCGTCGTGCACCCAGTCACTACCGGCATGGCGTACCGACCGCTGTCACCCACACGATCACTGATCACGAACACTGAGCGTCGTGCACCCAGTCACTACCGGCATGGCGTACCGACCGCTGTCACCCACACGATCACTGATCACGAACACTGAGCGTCGTGCACCCAGTCACTACCGGCATGGCGTACCGACTGCTGTCACCCACACGATCACTGATCGCGAACACTGAGCGTCGTGCACCCAGTCACTACCGGCATGGCGTACCGACCGCTGTCACCCACACGATCACTGATCGCGAACACTGAGCGTCGTGCACCCAGTCACTACCGGCATGGCGTACCGACCGCTGTCACCCACACGATCACTGATCACGAACACTGAGCGTCGTGCACCCAGTCACTACCGGCATGGCGTACCGACCGCTGTCACCCACACGATCACTGATCACGAACACTGAGCGTCGTGCACCCAGTCACTACCGGCATGGCGTACCGACTGCTGTCACCCACACGATCACTGATCACGAACACTGAGCGTCGTGCACCCAGTCACTACCGGCATGGCGTACCGACTGCTGTCACCCACACGATCACTGATCGCGAACACTGAGCGTCGTGCACCCAGTCACTACCGGCATGGCGTACCGACCGCTGTCACCCACACGATCACTGATCACGAACACTGAGCGTCGTGCACCCAGTCACTACCGGCATGGCGTACCGACCGCTGTCACCCACACGATCACTGATCGCGAACACTGAGCGTCGTGCACCCAGTCACTACCGGCATGGCGTACCGACCGCTGTCACCCACACGATCACTGATCACGAACACTGAGCGTCGTGCACCCAGTCACTACCGGCATGGCGTACCGACCGCTGTCACCCACACGATCACTGATCACGAACACTGAGCGTCGTGCACCCAGTCACTACCGGCATGGCGTACCGACTGCTGTCACCCACACGATCACTGATCGCGAACACTGAGCGTCGTGCACCCAGTCACTACCGGCATGGCGTACCGACTGCTGTCACCCACACGATCACTGATCGCGAACACTGAGCGTCGTGCACCCAGTCACTACCGGCATGGCGTACCGACTGCTGTCACCCACACGATCACTGATCGCGAACACTGAGCGTCGTGCACCCAGTCACTACCGGCATGATGGCGACACACGATCGCTGATCGCGAACACTGAGCGTCGTGCACACAGTCCCTACCGGTATGGCGTACCGACCGCTGCCACCATGTCACGGCCCGTGCCGGTCTCTCGAGAACACACCGTCCCTGTTCGAAGTCTGTATTCAACTGCCACACGGCGCCACGCGACCCCGCACCGCCGAACCCCATGCAGGTGACCTGACCGGCCGGTCAGAGGCGGACCCAGCCAGCGGACCGGGAGGGTCTGACAATCCCATGAGAAATTCAGCAATATTTTATGAAGGAATGTGGGCACGGGTTTTTCCTGCGTTGTCAATGTCTGTATTGCATGCTCGGCGACAGACACCAACGTGCAACATGTATGCCTGTGTATGCGTAATGAAGCATTCAACGACTCAGCTCCGCACTGACGAACCGGACGACCGATTAACATCACCATCACGAAATCCGTTGGTTTCTCCAATATTCACTGCCCGCTCTGCGATCGATGAGATAGAGCAGATGGGTGGTAAATACGCCGCCCGGAGTGTACGGTCCTCTGTCACGGTGGAATTATCAGTCAGACTCTGATCCGTCCCGGCGGTCACAGATAATGGCAGAGGAATGTTCTGCACGTGTCGAACGTGCCGCACGTGCCATCAGGTGATCCTGCCGAGACCCCATGGCGCCGCCACGTGTATCGCCACGGAAAATAACAAAGCAAACTCGATACTCTGATCGATTGTAGTCGGCCAGCGCAGGAGGTCGTGTCCAGGGTTTCGTGAGACTTCGAACTTCAGAGCGAGCCTCGGGAAAGTTATCCGGCGGCGAAAATTGCGCCGCTGCACTCCCTCAGGAGTTTATGGTAGACTGTGCCGCGGGGCATGCTCGTTAGGTATACTGTGCCGCAATGCATTCCTGGTTGTTAGACTGCACCGCAGCGCTTCTATATAATTTTTTGCTGCGAAGTGCATGCATTTCAGCGTTTTTTTATGAGCCGGAGATATTCAAGATGTGTCCCCACTGGCCCTAAAATGTGGGAAAATGGCTTTAATGAATGCTCGTGATCCATTGAAAAATAGCATTAACACAATAGGTAGGTAATATGTTGTGGTAAAATATAATATCTTTAATCATTATCGCTATTCACAATGAATTGGTGAACGCAAAATGAAGTGATGGATGTGGATGAGACAACTATTGCACCAGGAGGTGTCACTCACTGGTGTTATTGTATGTATGCAAAAGTTTCTTTCGTGTCTTGTTGCCTGCTGGTTGCAGGTAGGTTAAGGTCTCATCAATCTCATCGGACATGCCAAATTCATCAAATACCAGGACATGTGACATGCGTTCACAATAGAGCCCTTCATGGAGCCGGAATCCCGTATGCGAATAAATAGGAATGGGACGGGGATGGCTGGGAATGAGGCACATTTTTTTTGGAAATGAACGGCTTGGAACGGGTTACGGGAGACTATATAATTTTGTCGCGACCCCCCCCCCCCCCCCAAAAAAAAAACCAACAACAACAGCAAACCTTAATTAAAGCATTCTGATGTGCAGCAACTATCAGACAACACATTCTTAGAATAAAATAAGAGAAAGACATGCTAAGGTTCCAGAAATGTGAGCTGGGAATATGTGAGCTGGGTAGGTAGGTATATACTGCAGCTCAGAAATGTGAGCTGCAGTATATACCTACCTGAAATATTTGACCTGACAACCTGGTGGTACGTATAGAGAACCAAGAAAGTAGCTTATTCTGAAACCTGGTTGCAACCCAATACCCATGTACCAAAAATACAAACATAGGTATTTTCTTATTTATTTATTTTTGTACATTTGCATAACATAAAAAACTTCTAACATTGGACTGAAAACTGAAAAAGGTGAGTGGAATTGTTTTACTGAGGGAGAGCAGCTGCCTCCAAATGGACCTTATGCATAGCCCATATGCAGTCTGCACCAAATCAATGAATGAAATGGGATGACTTCACTGTCCATTGCCCACCGTAGGGTAAATTCACAATGTCAATAATAGTGACATCCCCACCAAGTTTTGAAAACTAATATGAAGTCA
>JAXIVJ010002158.1:72500-116594 GCA_036785665.1 Chirona hameri | reverse complement strand
TACCAGTCACACTGATTGCGTGCCTCCCAACTGTGACCAGTGACTAACACTGTGTACCAGTCACACTGATTGCCGTGCCTCCCACTGTGACCAATGACTAACACTGAGTACCAGTCACACTGATTGCCGCGCCTCCTACTGTGACCAATGACTAACACTGTGTACCAGACACACTGATTGCCGTGCCTCCCACTGTGACCAATGACTAGACACTGTGTACCAGTCACACTGATTGCCGTGCCTCCCACTGTGACCAATGACTAACACTGAGTACCAGACACACTGATTGCCGCGCCTCCCACTGTGACCAATGACTAAACACTGTGTACCAGTCACACTGATTGCCGCGCCTCCCACTGTGACCAATGACTAACACTGTGTACCAGTCACACTGATTGCCGTGCCTCCCACTGTGACCAATGACTAACACTGTGTACCAGTCACACTGATTGCCGTGCCTCCCACTGTGACCAGTGACTAACACTGTGTACCAGTCACACTGATTGCCGCGCCTCCCACTGTGACCAGTGACTAACACTGTGTACCAGTCACACTGATTGCCGCGCCTCCCACTGTGACCAGTGACTAACACTGTGTACCAGTCACACTGATTGCCGTGCTCCCACTGTGACCAATGACTAACACTGTGTACCAGTTACACTGATTGCCGCGCCTCCACTGTGACCAATTACTAACACTGTGTACCAGACACACTGATTGCCGTGCCTCCCACTGTGACCAGTGACTAACACTGTTTACCAGTCACACTGATTGCCGTGCCTCCCACTGTGACCAATGACTAACACTGTGTACCAGACACACTGATTGCCGCGCCTCCCACTGTGACCAGTGACTAACACTGTGTACCAGTCACACTGATTGCCGTGCCTCCCACTGTGACCAGTGACTAACACTGTGTACCAGTGCACACTGATTGCCGCGCCTCCCACTGTGACCAGTGACTAACACTGTGTACCAGTCACACTGATTGCCGTGCCTCCCACTGTGACCAATGACTAACACTGAGTACCAGTCACACTGATTGCCGTGCCTCCCACTGTGACCAGTGACTAACACTGTGTACCAGTCACACTGATTGCCGCGCCTCCCACTGTGACCAGTGACTAACACTGTGTACCAGTCACACTGATTGCCGCGCCTCCCACTGTGACCACAGTGACTAACACTGTGTACCAGTCACACTGATTGCCGCGCCTCCCACTGTGACCATTGACTAACACTGAGTGCCAGTCACACTGATTGGCCGCGCCTCCCACTGTGACCAGTGACTAACACTGTGTACCAAGTGACACTGATTGCCGTGCCTCCCACTGTGACCAATGA
The DNA here is from genome assembly GCA_036785665.1 of Chirona hameri. NCBI lineage: Eukaryota > Metazoa > Arthropoda > Thecostraca > Balanomorpha > Balanidae > Chirona > Chirona hameri. Next base: position 115,250 of record JAXIVJ010002158.1, on the reverse strand, counting down.
CTAACACTGTGTACCAGTCACACTGATTGCCGCGCCTCCCACTGTGACCAGTGACTAACACTGTGTACCAGTCACACTGATTGCCGCGCCTCCCACTGTGACCAATGACTAACACTGTGTACCAGTCACACTGATTGTCGCGCATCCCACTGTGACCAGTGACTAACACTGTGTACCAGTCACACTGATTGCCGTGCCTCCCACTGTGACCAGTGACTAACACTGTGTACCAGTCACACTGATTGCCGCGCCTCCCACTGTGACCAATGACTAACACTGTGTACCAGTCACACTGATTGCCGCGCCTCCCACTGTGACCAGTGACTAACACTGTGTACCAGTGACACTGATTGCCGTGCCTCCCACTGTGACCAATGACTAACACTGTGTACCAGTCACACTGATTGCCGCGCCTCCACATAAAACTCACACTCGATGTACCAAGTCACACTCGATTGCCGTGCACTCCCACTGTGACCAATGACTAACACTGTGTACCAGTCACACTGCCATTGCCGCGCCTCCCACTGTGACCAGTGACTAACACTGTGTACCAGACACACTGATTGCCGCGCCTCCCACTGTGACCAATGACTAACACTGTGTACCAGACACACTGATTGCCGCGCCTCCCACTGTGACCAGTGACTAACACTGTGTACCAGTTACACTGATTGCCGCGCCTCCCACTGTGACCAATGACTAACACTGTGTACCAGTCACACTGATTGCCGTGCCTCCCACTGTGACCAATGACTAACACTGTGTACCAGTCACACTGATTGCCGCGCCTCCCGCTGTGACCAATGACTAACACTGTGTACCAGTCACACTGATTGCCGTGCCTCCCACTGTGACCAGTGACTAACACTGTGTACCAGTCACACTGATTGCCGTGCCCTCCCACTGTGACCAATGACTAACACTGTGTACCAGTCACACTGATTGCCGTGCCTCCCACTGTGACCAGTGACTAACACTGTGTACCAGACACACTGATTGCCGTGCCTCCCACTGTGACCAATGACTAACACTGTGTACCAGTCACACTGATTGCCGCGCCTCCCACTGTGACCAATGACTAACACTGTGTACCAGACACACTGATTGCCGCGCCTCCCACTGTGACCAATGACTAACACTGTGTACCAGACACACTGATTGCCGTGCCTCCCACTGTGACCAGTGACTAACACTGTGTACCCAGTCACACTGATTGCCGCGCCTCCCACTGTGACCAATGACTAACACTGTGTACCAGACACACTGATTGCCGTGCCTCCCACTGTGACCAGTGACTAACACTGTGTACCAGTCACACTGATTGCCGTGCCTCCCACTGTGACCAGTGACTAACACTGTGTACCAGACACACTGATTGCCGCGTCTCCCACTGTGACCAATGACTAACACTGTGTACCAGTCACACTGATTGCCGTGCCTCCCACTGTGACCAGTGACTAACACTGTGTACCAGTCACACTGATTGCCGCGCCTCCCACTGTGACCAGTGACTAACACTGTGTACCAGTCACACTGATTGCCGTGCTTCCCACTGTGACCAGTGACTAACACTGAGTACCAGTTACACTGATTGCCGTGCCTCCCACTGTGACCAGTGACTAACACTGAGTACCAGTCACACTGATTGCCGCGCCTCCCACTGTGACCAGTGACTAACACTGTGTACCAGTCACACTGATTGCCGTGCCTCCCACTGTGACCAGTGACTAACACTGTGTACCAGTCACACTGATTGCCGCGCCTCCCACTGTGACCAGTGACTAACACTGTGTACCAGACACACTGATTGCCGTGCCTCCCACTGTGACCAGTGACTAACACTGTGTACCAGTCACACTGATTGCCGCGCCTCTCACTGTGACCAGTGACTAACACTGTGTACCAGTCACACTGATTGCCGCGCCTCCCACTGTGACCAGTGACTAACACTGTGTACCAGTCACACTGATTGCCGTGCCTCCCACTGTGACCAATGACTAACACTGTATACCAAGTCACACTGATTGCCGCGCCTCCCACTGTGACCAGTGACTAACACTGTGTACCAGTGACACTGATTGTCGCGCCTCCCACTGTGACCAGTGACTAACACTGTGTACCAGTCACACTGATTGTCGCGCATCCCACTGTGACCAGTGACTAACACTGTGTACCAGTCACACTGATTGTCGCGCATCCCACTGTGACCAGTGACTAACACTGTGTACCAGTCACACTGATTGCCGTGCCTCCCACTGTGACCAGTGACTAACACTGTGTACCAGTCACACTGATTGCCGCGCCTCCCACTGTGACCAGTGGACTAACACTGTGTACCAGTCACACTGATTGCCCGCGCCTCCCACTGTGACCAGTGACTAACACTGTGTACCAGTCACACTGATTGTCGTGCCTCCCACTGTGACCAATGACTAACACTGTACCAGTCACACTGATAGCCGCGCCTCCCACTGTGACCAGTGACTAACACTGTGTACAGTCACACTGATTGCCGTGCCTCCCACTGTGACCAGTGACTAACACTGTGTACCAGTCACACTGATTGCCGTGCCTCCCACTGTGACCAGTGACTAACACTGTGTACCAGTCACACTGATTGCCGTGCCTCCCACTGTGACCAGTGACTAACACTGTGTACCAGTCACACTGATTGCCGCGCCTCCCACTGTGACCAATGACTAACACTGTGTACCAGACACACTGATTGTCGCGCCTCCCACTGTGACCAGTGACTAACACTGTGTACCAGACACACTGATTGCCGCGCCTCCCACTGTGACCAATGACTAACACTGTGTACCAGACACACTGATTGTCGCGCCTCCCACTGTGACCAGTGACTAACACTGTGTACCAGTCACACTGATTGCCGTGCCTCCCACTGTGACCAGTGACTAACACTGTGTACCAGACACCTGATTGCCGCGCCTCCCACTGTGACCAATGACTAACACTGTGTACCAGACACACTGATTGCCGCGCCCTCCCACTGTGACCAATGACTAACACTGTGTACCAGACACACTGATTGTCGCGCCTCCCACTGTGACCAGTGACTAACACTGTGTACCAGACACACTGATTGCCGTGCCTCCCACTGTGACCAATTACTAACACTGTGTACCAGTCACACTGATTGCCGCGCCTCCCGCTGTGACCAATGACTAACACTGTGTACCAGTCACACTGATTGCCGCGCCTCCCACTGTGACCAGTGACTAACACTGTGTACCAGTCACACTGATTGCCGCGCCTCCCACTGTGACCAATGACTAACACTGTGTACCAGTCACACTGATTGCCGCGCCTCCCACTGTGACCAGTGACTAACACTGAGTGCCAGTCACACTGATTGCCGCGCCTCCCACTGTGACCAGTGACTAACACTGTGTACCAGTGACACTGATTGCCGTGCCTCCCACTGTGACCAATGACTAACACTGTGTACCAGTCACACTGATTGCCGCGCCTCCCACTGTGACCAATGACTAACACTGTGTACCAGTCACACTGATTGCCGCGCCTCCCGCTGTCCCGCTGGGCGTGATGTGCTGCAGCTGCAGGCTGTAATGACTCTTCACTGCTGCTGCGTAACAGGCCGGCTGTGCTGCGTGACAGGTTGACAGTTCACCTCTGCCGTGTTGCAGGTCACCTCTGCCGTGTGACAGGTCACCTCTGCCGTGTGACAGGTCACCTCTGCCGTATGACAGGTCACCTTTGCCGTGTGACAGGTCACCTCTGCCGTATGACAGGTCACCTCTGCCGTGTGACAGGTCACCTCTGCCGTGTGACAGGTCACCTCTGCCGTGTGACAGGTCACCTCTGCCGTGTGACAGGTCACCTCTGCCGTGTGACAGGTCACCTCTGCCGTGTGACACGTCACCTCTGCCGTGTGACACGTCACCTCTGCCGTGTGACAGGTCACCTCTGCCGTGTGACAGGTCACCTCTGCCGTGTGACAGGTCACCTCTGCCGTGTGACACGTCACCTCTGCCGTGTGACAGGTCACCTCTGCCGTGTGACAGGTCACCTCTGCCGTGTGACAGGTCACCTCTGCCGTGTGACAGGTCACCTCTGCCGTGTGACAGGTCACCTCTGCCGTGTGACAGGTCACCTCTGCCGTGACAGGTCACCTCTGCCGTGTGACAGGTCACCTCTGCTGTGTGACAGGTCACCTCTGCCGTGTGACAGGTCACCTCTGCCGTGTGACAGGTCACCTCTGCCGTGTGACAGGTCACCTCTGCCGTGTGACAGGTCACCTTTTCCGTGTGACAGGTCACCTCTGCCGTGTGACAGGTCACCTCTGCCGTGTGACAGGTCACCTCTGCCGTGTGACAGGCCGGCTGTGCTCTCAGCTGACGTGCCGCCGTCGCTGTGTTTTTCTGCCCCTGCAGGTGTACACGGTCGGCCAGGAGTACGCGCACGCCGAGGCGCGGAAGTCCCCGGCGCTGGACGGCAAGGTCGAGAGGGACCAGGAGGGCAAGGTCAGGCGCTCTGTACTCCGTGTAGGACACACAGTGTCCCTGCCCCCCCCCCCCCCCCTCCCCTCCCCGTCCCCTGTAATTAGTGACTAGTTGGTGTGACCGCCAGCCACCGTCCTGGCGCGCTTTGTTCGGATCAACGGCCTCCATGGCCATTGGTCGTGTTATGACGGTCGGGAACGTGCTGTATATTACTGAGCTGTCTATATAGGATGTGAGCTGAGACCTTTACGGATAATGTGTAATGTGTCGTAAGCCTAATCCAGCGTATCTGGAGTTGTGTGTAAGTGCATCACTGTTTCGCAGCTGGCACTCAGCCAGTGCGTCTCTCAGACGTGCGTTAGGGGAAGCCTGTCAACGTGCCACTGTGTTTCCTGCTTGTCCCACTGTCACGTGACGCCCATATGCCCCAGCGGGCCGGATCTCTGAAATTGAGCTGACCTGATCTTATTTGACTCGGCAAGACTTGTTCTGTTCTGACCTGACCTGGCCTGGCTTGCTCTGATCTGACCTGAGCTGGCGTGACCTGCCCTGACCTGCCCGGTCCTGACCTGATCTGATCTGATCTGATCTGACCTGACCTGAGCTGGTGTGACCTGACCTGACCTGATCTGCCCTGTCCTGTCCTGTCCTGTTCTGACCTGACCTGACCTGACCTGACCTGACCGGTCCTGACCTGACCTGACCTGACCTGACCTGGGTCCCACAGGAGGTGCGGTACCCGGTCATCCTGACCTGACCTGACCTGACCTGACCTGGGTCCACAGGAGGTGCGGTACCCGGTCATCCTGACCTGACCTGACCTGACCTGACCTGGGTCCACAGGAGGTGCGGTACCCGGTCATCCTGACCTGACCTGACCTGACCTGACCTGGGTCCACAGGAGGTGCGGTACCCCGGTCATCCTGACCTGACCTGACCTGACCTGACCTGGGTCCACAGGAGGTGCGGTACCCGTCATCCTGACCTGACCTGACCTGACCTGACCTGACCTGGGTCCACAGGAGGTGCGGTACCCGGTCATCCTGACCTGACCTGACCTGGGTCCACAGGAGGTGCGGTACCCGGTCATCCTGACCTGACCTGACCTGGGTCCACAGGAGGTGCGGTACCCGGTCATCCTGACCTGACCTGACCTGACCTGACCTGGGTCCACAGGAGATGCGGTACCCGGTCATCCTGACCTGACCTGACCTGACCTGACCTGGGTCCACAGGAGGTGCGGTACCCGGTCATCCTGACCTGACCTGACCTGACCTGACCTGACCTGACCTGACCTGACCTGGGTCCACAGGAGGTGCGGTACCCGGTCATCCTGACCTGACTTGACCTGACCTGACCTGACCTGACCTGACCTGACCTGGGTCCACAGGAGGTGCGGTACCCGGTCATCCTGACCTGACCTGACCTGGGTCCACAGGAGGTGCGGTACCCGGTCATCCTGACCTGACCTGACCTGACCTGACCTGGGTCCACAGGAGGTGCGGTACCCGGTCATCCTGACCTGACCTGACCTGTCCTGACCTGACCTGACCTGACCTGGGTCCACAGGAGGTGCGGTACCCGGTCATCCTGACCTGACCTGACCTGACCTGACCTGACCTGACCTGACCTGGGTCCACAGGAGGTGCGGTACCCGGTCATCCTGACCAACAATGAGAAGCTGATCGCCAGGAAGGTGTGCCAGACGTTCAAACAGACTGTCTGCGGCTTCGACCTGCTCAGGTAACATTCCCCCCCCCCCCCCCCCCCAGCCCGCCTTTCCCACCCACTAGCTGAACTCGAATGCGGCCGTAGTCGATAGTACAATTGCTGAAGAGGTTTGTCAGTCAAATCGCATCGCATCTTAAACTATCAGATTCTGTTGGCCTTAATATTCGTATGGAATCGCCCATGCTCGAAACCGTGATGCTATGTTATGGTGACAGTGGAATTCAGGGGGCAGCGCTGTACGTTCTCTTCTCGGCTGCTGTATCTTCCCTCAGCGCCCGGCAGTATCGCTCTGTCCAGCTGCACCACTAACCTCTCCCCCGTCCCATTCGGCAGGGCGAACGGCCGGTCGTACGTCTGCGACGTGAACGGCTTCAGCTTCGTCAAGAACTCCAACAAGTACTACGACGACTCTGCCAAGATCCTGGGCAACATGGTGTTGCGCGAGCTGGCGCCGACGCTTCACATCCCGTGGTCGGTGCCGTTCCAGCTGGACGACCCGCCGATCGTGCCGACCACCTTCGGCAAGATGATGGAGCTGCGATGCGCCATCGCCGTCATCCGGCACGGAGACCGCACGCCCAAGCAGAAGATGAAGATGGAGATCAGGCACCAGAAGTGAGAGGAGGCTGAGGGGGCGGGGGTCTGGCGCTGGTGGGAGGGGAACGTAGATCGGGTTTGTTATGCTGCTGGATGCAAATTTAATGTTATATGTTGCGTAGCTGGTATGCTGTTTTAATGGAGCAAATTGCTGTGTAAGGGTAACGTTTTGCCAAGTTATAGGCGTTCGAAGCTTCTCTTTACTTGGTGATTCGCTATTCCACTAATGCAGTCCACTAAATCCCATATCATATTGGCATGGTTTTCAGTAATTTCCCAAATACTCCAGCTGACGCCAAGGTTCCTCCGCCTCCGCCAGATTCTTCACCATCTTCCACAAGTACGATGGCGCGCAGCAGGGCCACATCAAGCTGAAGAAGCCGAAGCAGCTGCAGGAAATCCTGGACGTGGCGCGCGAGCTGCTGGAGGGCTCTCCGGACCACCCCGAGGTGGTCAAGAAGCGGGCCAAGCTGGAGCAGCTCCGGAACGTGCTGGAGATGTGAGTGATGCGAGGCTGGCGTGGTCTCTCCTCTGAGCCACTGACAGTCCGGAGCTAGTCTGCCTGTGTGGAGTGTGTGTGTGTGTGTGTGTGTGTTTGTACCCTGATGTAGAGCGTGCAGTACCGCCCACAGATTCCGCGGTAGTCTTGAGAAGGACGGGAGGGTGGCTGTGTTGTTTGCTTGTTGAGCGGAGGCCGGGGTGGGCGGCGAGGGAACGTCCAGCGCCGGCGGCTGGTCCAGAGGGTCGTCTTGCTGTGGTTGGGTTCCGTGTCCACCGCCTTCCTCCTGGAAATATACACTTCGTCCAGAGCACAGCTGTCCGCTATATCTCTTACTATCTGTCGAGATGGTCCCACGTTTCCGCCATCACTTCTGTCCTGTTCTCCCCTGCCGTCCGGATGATGTCGTCCTCCTCGCCTTCCCCTGCCGTCCGGATGGTGTCGTCCTCCTCGCCTTCCCCTGCCGTCCGGATGGTGTCGTCCTCCTCGCCTTCCCCTGCCGTCCGGATGGTGTCGTCCTCCTCGCCTTCCCCTGCCGTCCGGGTGGTGTCGTCCTCCTCGCCTTCCCCTGCCGTCCGGATGGTGTCGTCCTCCTCGCCTTCCCCTGCCGTCCGGATGGTGTCGTCCTCCTCGCCTTCCCCTGCCGCCCGGGTGGTGTCGTCCTCCTCGCCTTCCCCTGCCGCCCGGATGGTGTCGTCCTCCTCGCCTTCCCCTGCCGTCCGGATGGTGTCGTCCTCCTCGCCTTCCCCTGCCGTCCGGATGGTGTCGTCCTCCTCGCCTTCCCCTGCCGTCCGGGTGGTGTCGTCCTCCTCGCCTTTCCCTGCCGTCCGGATGGTGTCGTCCTCCTCGCCTTCCCCTGCCGCCCGGGTGGTGTCGTCCTCCTCGCCTTTCCCTGCCGCCCGGATGGTGTTGTCCTCCTCGCCTTCCCCTGCCGTCCGGATGGTGTCGTCCTCCTCGCCTTCCCCTGCCGTCCGGATGATGTCGTCCTCCTCGCCCTCCCCTGCCGTCCGGATGGTGTCGGCCTCCTCGCCTTCCCCTGCCGTCCGGATGGTGTCGTCCTCCTCGCCTTCCCCTGCCGTCCGGGTGGCGTCGTCCTCGCCTTCCCCTGCCGTCCGGATGGTGTCGTCCTCCTCGCCTTCCCCTGCCGTCCGGATGGTGTCGTCCTCCTCGCCTTCCCCTGCCGTCCGGGTGGCGTCGTCCTCCTCGCCTTCCCCTGCCGTCCGGATGGTGTCGTCCTCGCCTTCCCCTGCCGTCCGGATGGTGTCGTTCTCCTCGCCTTCCCCTGCCGTCCGGATGGTGTCGTCCTCCTCGCCTTCCCCTGCCGTCCGGATGGTGTCGGCCTCCTCGCCTTCCCCTGCCGTCCGGATGGTGTCGTCCTCATCGCCGACAGTCAATCCTTCCATCCCCTGCGACCGCTACGCTGCTCTGCTCTTTCCTCCGCAATCGTCTTCACTTGTGATTGCCCTCCTCCTATAGACATTGTCGCCTTATTGCGGCTGCACACTCCTCTCTTCTGCCACCCTCCTCTGCTGTTTCCTTTCTCCCCTTCTGCACACTGCCATCGCATGGCTCCTGCTCCTCTGTCCTTCGTTGCCGTCGTCTCTGCAATTTCCTCGTTCCGTCTCGCTCCCGGCTGTCGCTGATTCAGTCTCCTTTTCGCCACATCTTCTGTCCTCTCCTGGCCGGCCGACTGGTGACCGCCGCCCTCTCTCTGTCTCTCTCGGCGTCACATCTTCTGTCCTCTCCTGGCCGGCCGACTGGTGACCGCCGCCCTCTCTATGTCTCTCTCGGCGTCACATCTTCTGTCCTCTCCTGGCCGGCCGACTGGTGACCGCCGCCCTCTCTCTGTCTCTCTCGGCGTCACATCTTCTGTCCTCTCCTGGCCGGCCGATTGGTGACCGCCGCCCTCTCTCTGTCTCTCTCCGTTGCAGCATGCTTCTCTCTGACCAGCCGCCGGCGGTTGTGTAAGTGAGACGCCGGCTCTCCATGTGTATATGTCCGCCGCCCTCCCGCCCCGTGCTGCTCGACTCTCAGCTGGCATGTGCTATATCTCACCCCTGTCCGGCTGATTGGTTCGGTTTATAGTCGGCCGGCTGCTGCTGCTGCCCGGTACTCGGGGGTGAGGGTGGTGCATGCGCCCCGGCTGTCCGCCGCTGACCGGTACTCTCTCTCTCTCGCTCTCGCTCTCGGTGTGTGGAGTGTGTTCTGTGCGGCGGGGCGGACCCACTCAGCTACTCGGCGTATTTCTCTGGAGGGCTGGAGACGGTGTCCACCCTCCGCACGCAGCGGCTGCGTTAGGCGCGCTGCACTGCGTTACTTTTAGTGTGTGGCTGCCGTCGCAGCTGAGCATGTGTGTGTGTGTGTGGCTGCCGTCGCAGTGTGTGTGTGTGTGGCTGCCGTCGCAGTGTGTGTGTGTGTGGCTGCCGTCGCAGTGTGCGTGTGTGTGGCTGCCGTCGCAGTGTGTGTGTGCGTGTGCGTGTGCGTGTGCGTGTGCGTGTGCGTGTGCGTGTGCGTGTGCGTGTGCGTGTGCGTGTGCGTGTGCGTGCGCGTGCGCGTGCGCGTGCGCGTGCGCGTGCGCGTGCGCGTGCGCGTGCGCGTGCGCGTGCGTGTGTGTTGTTTTTAACGTTCAGATATGCTTGAGCAGGTATGCTTTGTACAATACGGAGCTACAATTAGTGTAATTAGTGTTGGACAGAAAACCGAAAGCAGGTATATATTGTGTCATGACGATTACCCGCTGTTTTCGCTGACGCTGACGCTGTTTTCTGGTGATGTTGACCAAATGAAAGCTATTATTGAAAATGATACTATTCAAACAGTTGTGAAGCGTATCACTGTTATGCTTGCGCACAGAACACGAGTCTCAGTGTGCACAGAACACGAGTCTCAATATGCACAGAACACGAGTCTCAGTGTGCACAGAACACGAGTCTCAGTGTGCACAGAACACGAGTCTCAGTGTGCACAGAACACGAGTCTCAATATGCACAGAACACGAGTCTCAGTGTGCACAGAACACGAGTCTCAGTGTGCACAGAACACGAGTCTCAGTGCGCAGTGTTCACTCGGTCAAAGCTGTTCAGTGTTCACTCGGTCAAAGCTGTTCTGTGTTCACGCTGCCACTGATGTGTTGTGCAGTTCACCCCGACGGCCGCACGGAGTGTGGCGATCAGCTGGCTGTGGCGCCGCTCGGCCTCGTCTCTGTGACACGAGCGTGGGGCGTCTGGTCTGTAGACAGTCTGAGATGTCTCCTCTGTCTGCCGGCAGGTACGGCCACTTCTCCGGCATCAACAGGAAGATCCAGATGAAGTACCAGCCCAAGGGCTGGAAACGCAGCAGCCAAAACGGTCAGTAGGCGGCAACGGTCAGTAGGCGGCAACGATCAGTAGGCGGCAACGGTCAGTAGGCGGCAACGGTCAGTAGGCGGCAACGGTCAGTAGGCGGCAACGGTCAGTAGGCGGCAACGGTCAGTAGGCGGCAACGGTCTGGTGTTGTTTTAACCTGGGTCCGACGTGGAAAATGAAGCTCAGAGCACACTATAGCGCAGGCAAATAGCACACACGTCTTCATTTAAAAATGAAGGAAGAAACTTCGCGTCACTAACATTTTAACTTCAATTATCATCTGGAGCATGCATTCGGAGAGTTAACAGCTGACCTGTGTTCATGTTGTTGTTGTGTTCATGTTGAGCGTATGTAACGTTGATGACGTTTGGACATGGTATTGTGCATGGTATGGAGGCGTGAGGCACAGCCGCTTCGAGCCTACTGTTGTGGTGACACTCTGTGGTGCTGGTGCTGGTGCTGTGTGGTGCTGGTGCTGACCTTTTGGTGCTGGTGCCTCCGTCAGCAGAGAGATCTGACGATCCGTCGCTGGTGCTGGTGCTGAAGTGGGGCGGGGAGCTGACGCCCGCCGGCCGCGTCCAGGCTGAGGAGCTCGGCAAAATCTTCCGCTGTATGTACCCCGGCGGCCAAGGTAAGTGAGGCGCCGCCCGGCCACCCGGACAGGCGCAGGGAGAGGCTCTCACCTGGGGAGGAAAAGTGAGGCGCCGCCCGGCCACCCGGACAGGCGCAGGGAGGGGCTCTCACCTGGGGAGGAAAAGTGAGGCGCCGCCCGGCCACCCGGACAGGCGCAGGGAGGGGCTCTCACCTGGGGAGGCAAAGTGAGGCGCCGCCCGGCCACCCGGACAGGCGCGGGGAGGGAGGGGCTCTCACCTGGGGAGGCAAAGTGAGGCGCCACCCGGACAGGCGCGGGGAGGGAGGGGCTCTCACCTGGGGAGGCAAAGTGAGGCGCCGCTCGACCACCCGGACAGGCGCGGGGAGGGAGGGGCTCTCACCTGGGGAGGCAAAGTGAGGCGCCACCCGGACAGGCGCGGGGAGGGAGGGGCTCTCACCTGGGGAGGAAAAGTGAGGCGCCACCCGGACAGGCGCGGGGAGAGAGGGCTCTCACCTGGGGAGGCAAAGTGAGGCGCCACCCGGCCACCCGGACAGGCGCAGGGAGAGGCTCTCACCTGGGGAGGAAAAGTGAGGCGCCACCCGGACAGGCGCGGGGAGGGGCTCTCACCTGGGGAGGAAAAGTGAGGCGCCGCCCGGCCACCCGGACAGGCGCGGGGAGGGAGGGGCTCTCACCTGGGGAGGCAAAGTGAGGCGCCGCCCGGCCACCCGGACAGGCGCAGGGAGGGGCTCTCACCTGGGGAGGAAAAGTGAGGCGCCACCCGGACAGGCGCAGGGAGGGGCTCTCACCTGGGGAGGCAAAGTGAGGCGCCGCCCGGCCACCCGGACAGGCGCGGGGAGGGAGGGGCTCTCACCTGGGGAGGCAAAGTGAGGCGCCACCCGGACAGGCGCGGGGAGGGAGGGGCTCTCACCTGGGGAGGCAAAGTGAGGCGCCGCTCGACCTCCCGGACAGGCGCGGGGAGGGAGGGGCTCTCACCTGGGGAGGCAAAGTGAGGCGCCGCCCGGCCACCCGGACAGGCGCGGGGAGGGAGGGGCTCTCACCTGGGGAGGAAAAGTGAGGCGCCACCCGGACAGGCGCGGGGAGGGAGGGGCTCTCACCTGGGGAGGCAAAGTGAGGCGCCACCCGGCCACCCGGACAGGCGCAGGGAGAGGCTCTCACCTGGGGAGGAAAAGTGAGGCGCCACCCGGACAGGCGCGGGGAGGGGCTCTCACCTGGGGAGGAAAAGTGAGGCGCCGCCCGGCCACCCGGACAGGCGCGGGGAGGGAGGGGCTCTCACCTGGGGAGGCAAAGTGAGGCGCCGCCCGGCCACCCGGACAGGCGCGGGGAGGGAGGGGCTCTCACCTGGGGAGGCAAAGTGAGGCGCCACCTGGCCACCCGGACAGGCGCAGGGAGAGGCTCTCACCTGGGGAGGAAAAATGAGGCGCCGCCCGGCCACCCGGACAGGCGCGGGGAGGGAGGGGCTCTCACCTGGGGAGGCAAAGTGAGGCGCCGCCCGGCCACCCGGCCAGGCGCGGGGAGGGGCTCTCACCTGGGGAGGAAAAGTGAGGCGCCACCCGGCCACCCGGACAGGCGCGGGAAGGGGCTCTCACCTGGGGAGGCAAAGTGAGGCGCCGCCCGGCCACCCGGACAGGCGCGGGGAGGGAGGGGCTCTCACCTGGGGAGGAAAAGTGAGGCGCCGCCCGGCCACCCGGACAGGCGCGGGGAGGGAGGGGCTCTCACCTGGGGAGGAAAAGTGAGGCGCCGCCCGGCCACCCGGACAGGCGCGGGGAGGGAGGGGCTCTCACCTGGGGAGGAAAAGTGAGGCGCCGCCCGGCCACCCGGACAGGCGCGGGGAGGGAGGGGCTCTCACCTGGGGAGGAAGGAGCAGGGTGCCGGCCGGTCCCACCCCGCACGGCCTGGACAGGAATACGCCACACAGGTAGACATACGGCGAAACAGGGCCTGCTGTTGTGGCGATGCCACCCATACAACATGTATCTCCAACGAGGGACGAATGCGGCCGAACTTACAGACGGGTGGAGACACAGGGTTTGCGGAGACGGGGCTTCAGTTCGCGGGGGTGCATTGGTTCTGTAATGACCCAGGCGGGGCTCAGCGTATGGACCCATAGCATCCCGTCCTACTGTAGCTCAGCCAATCATGCAATCGCCCGTCCTTGCAAACGGTACTTATTTGTTGTCTTTTGTTTGATGTTTGTTCCTTTTCTCCGGATTGGTTCACTACACGAGGGCGCATTTTTTTTTGTGGAGCCGTTGCCATGTTTTCAGATGCTTGTGCAGTGGCCTTGCCTGTTGTCCACTAAAGCCTGGCAGTGTTGCCCGCTCGCTCGGCTGCGGTGTGGCGTCTGTGTGCGTGTGTGTGTGTATGTGTGTATGTGTGTGTGAGAGCTGATGGCTGGCCTGTCGTGTGCCCGTGTTCCGCCGCCCCGGAGAGAGGGAGAGAGAGAGACGTTTGCCTAACCGGTACTCTGTGTCTCCCCTGCAGGTATTATGCAGCCCTGGGGGTCAGGAATGTCGGAGGGCTTTCCCGCCTATCACTGTTAGTTGATTATTCTCTCTCTCTCGTTTTTCCGCCACTAGCCGCCCGCCCGCCCGCCCGCCCTCTCTCTTTTCTGTTGCCTGTCGCTCGGTTTCCGCTGTCTCGGTTTCGGCTTCTGTTGTGCTCTCCCCTCTCTCTCTCCGCCTTGGTTCCTGCTTGTGCTCTCTGCCACTAACACCGGCCGCCCGTCCCACGGTCTGGGTCTGCGGCTGCGGCTGTATGGATCAGCCCTGCTGCATTTTTTTCGCATTTTCCCCACCGCCGCCACATAAATGAAGCACAGACACGCACACCGCGGCAGACAGTGAATAATTAACACTCGCCCTTATCACACCGCCCCACACACCTCTGGAGGGCAGCAGCACACCGCGGGCAGACATTGAATAATCGCCCTTATCACACCGCCCCACACACCTCTGGAGGGCAGACACGCAGACCGCGGGCAGACATTGAATAATCGCCCTTATCACACCGCCCCACACACCTCTGGAGGGCAGACACGCAGACCGCGGCAGACAGTGAATAATCGCCCTTATCACACCGCCCCACACACCTCTGGAGGGCAGCAGCACACCGCGGGCAGACATTGAATAATTAACACTCGCCCTTATCACACCGCCCCACACACCTCTGGAGGGCAGCAGCACACCGCGGGCAGACATTGAATAATTAACACTCGCCCTTATCACACCGCCCCACACACCTCTGGAGGGCAGCAGCACACCGCGGGCAGACATTGAATAATTAACACTCGCCCTTATCACACCGCCCCACACACCTCTGGAGGGCAGCAGCACACCGCGGGCAGACATTGAATAATTAACACTCGCCCTTATCACACCGCCCCACACAGCTCTGGAGGGCAGCAGCACACCGCGGGCAGACATTGAATAATTAACACTCGCCCTTATCACACCGCCCCACACACCTCTGGAGGGCAGCAGCACACCGCGGGCAGACAGTGAATAATTAACACTCGCCCTTATCACACCGCCCCACACAGCTCTGGAGGGCAGCAGCACACCGCGGGCAGACATTGAATAATTAACACTCGCCCTTATCACACCGCCCCACACACCTCTGGAGGGCAGCAGCACACCGCGGGCAGACAGTGAATAATTAACACTCGCCCTTATCACGCCGCCCCACACACCTCTGGAGGGCAGCAGCACACCGCGGGCAGACAGTGAATAATTAACAATCGCCCTTATCACACCGCCCCACACACCTCTGGAGGGCAGCAGCACACCGCGGGCAGACAGTGAATAATTAACACTCGCCCTTATCACACCGCCCCACACACCTCTGGAGGGCAGACACGCACACCGCGGGCAGACATTGAATAATTAACACTCGCCCTTATCACACCGCCCCACACACCTCTGGAGGGCAGCAGCACACCGCGGGCAGACAGTGAATAATTAACACTCGCCCTTATCACACCGCCCCACACACCTCTGGAGGGCAGCAGCACACCGCGGGCAGACAGTGAATAATCGCCCCTATCACACCGCCCCACACACCTCTGGAGGGCAGCAGCACACCGCGGGCTGACAGTGAATAATTAACACTCGCCCCTATCACACCGCCCCACACAGCTCTGGAGGGCAGCAGCACATCGCGGGCAGACAGTGAATAATTAACACTCGCCCTTATCACACCGCCCCACACACCTCTGGAGGGCAGCAGCACACCGCGGGCAGACAGTGAATAATTAACACTCGCCCTTATCACACCGCCCCACACAGCTCTGGAGGGCAGCAGCACACCGCGGGCAGACAGTGAATAATCGCCCTTATCACACCGCCCCACACACCTCTGGAGGGCAGCAGCACATCGCGGGCAGACAGTGAATAATTAACACTCGCCCTTATCACACCGCCCCACACACCTCTGGAGGGCAGCAGCACACCGCGGGCAGACAGTGAATAATCGCCCTTATCACACCGCCCCACACAGCTCTGGAGGGCAGCAGCACACCGCGGGCAGACAGTGAATAATCGCCCTTATCACACCGCCCCACACAGCTCTGGAGGGCAGCAGCACACCGCAGGCAGACAGTGAATAATCGCCCTTATCACACCGCCCCACACAGCTCTGGAGGGCAGCAGCACACCGCGGGCAGACAGTGAATAATCGCCCTTATCACACCGCCCCACACAGCTCTGGAGGGCAGCAGCACACCGCGGGCAGACAGTGAATAATCGCCCTTATCACACCGCCCCACACACCTCTGGAGGGCAGCAGCACACCGCGGGCAGACATTGAATAATTAACACTCGCCCTTACCACACCGCCCCACACACCTCTGGAGGGCAGCAGCACACCGCGGGCAGACAGTGAATAATTAACACTCGCCCTTATCACACCGCCCCACACACCTCTGGAGGGCAGCAGCACACCGCGGGCAGACAGTGAATAATTAACACTCGCCCTTATCACACCGCCCCACACACCTCTGGAGGGCAGCAGCACACCGCGGGCAGACATTGAATAATTAACACTCGCCCTTATCACACCGCCCCACACACCTCTGGAGGGCAGCAGCACATCGCGGGCAGACAGTGAATAATTAACACTCGCCCTTATCACACCGCCCCACACACCTCTGGAGGGCAGCAGCACATCGCGGCAGACAGTGAATAATTAACACTCGCCCTTATCACACCGCCCCACACACCTCTGGAGGGCAGCAGCACACCGCGGGCAGACATTGAATAATTAACACTCGCCCTTATCACACCGCCCCACACACCTCTGGAGGGCAGCAGCACACCGCGGGCAGACATTGAATAATCGCCCTTATCACACCGCCCCACACACCTCTGGCGGGCAGCAGCACATCGCGGGCAGACAGTGAATAATTAACACTCGCCCTTATCACACCGCCCCACACACCTCTGGAGGGCAGCAGCACACCGCGGGCAGACATTGAATAATTAACACTCGCCCTTATCACACCGCCCCACACAGCTCTGGAGGGCAACAGCACACCGCGGGCAGACATTGAATAATTAACACTCGCCCTTATCACACCGCCCCACACACCTCTGGAGGGCAGCAGCACACCGCGGGCAGACATTGAATAATTAACACTCGCCCTTATCACACCGCCCCACACACCTCTGGAGGGCAGCAGCACACCGCGGGCAGACATTGAATAATCGCCCTTATCACACCGCCCCACACACCTCTGGCGGGCAGCAGCACATCGCGGGCAGACAGTGAATAATTAACACTCGCCCTTATCACACCGCCCCACACACCTCTGGAGGGCAGCAGCACACCGCGGGCAGACAGTGAATAATTAACACTCGCCCTTATCACACCGCCCCACACACCTCTGGAGGGCAGCAGCACACCGCGGGCAGACAGTGAATAATTAACACTCGCCCTTATCACACCGCCCCACACACCTCTGGAGGGCAGCAGCACATCGCGGGCAGACAGTGAATAATTAACACTCGCCCTTATCACACCGCCCCACACAGCTCTGGAGGGCAACAGCACACCGCGGGCAGACATTGAATAATTAACACTCGCCCTTATCACACCGCCCCACACACCTCTGGAGGGCAGCAGCACATCGCGGGCAGACAGTGAATAATTAACACTCGCCCTTATCACACCGCCCCACACACCTCTGGAGGGCAGACACGCACACCGCGGGCAGATAGTGAATAATTAACACTCGCCCTTATCACACCGCCCCACACACCTCTGGAGGGCAGCAGCACACCGCGGGCAGACAGTGAATAATTAACACTCGCCCTTATCACACCGCCCCACACACCTCTGGAGGGCAGCAGCACACCGCGGGCAGACAGTGAATAATTAACACTCGCCCTTATCACACCGCCCCACACACCTCTGGAGGGCAGCAGCACACCGCGGGCAGACAGTGAATAATTAACACTCGCCCTTATCACACCGCCCCACACACCTCTGGAGGGCAGCAGCACATCGCGGGCAGACAGTGAATAATTAACACTCGCTCTTATCACACCGCCCCACACACCTCTGGAGGGCAGACACGCAGACCGCGGGCAGACAGTGAATAATTAACACTCGCCCTTATCACACCGCCCCACACACCTCTGGAGGGCAGCAGCACACCGCGGGCAGACAGTGGATAATTAACACTCGCCCTTATCACACCGCCCCACACACCTCTGGAGGGCAGCAGCACACCGCGGGCAGACATTGAATAATTAACACTCGCCCTTATCACACCGCCCCACACACCTCTGGAGGGCAGCAGCACATCGCGGGCAGACAGTTAATAATTAACACTCGCCCTTATCACACCGCCCCACACACCTCTGGAGGGCAGCAGCACACCGCGGGCAGACAGTGAATAATTAACACTCGCCCTTATCACGCCGCCCCACACACCTCTGGAGGGCAGCAGCAGACCGCGGGCAGACAGTGAATAATTAACACTCGCCCTTATCACACCGCCCCACACACCTCTGGAGGGCAGCAGCACACCGCGGACAGACAGTGAATAATTAACACTCGCCCTTATCACACCGCCCCACACACCTCTGGAGGGCAGCAGCACACCGCAGGCAGACATTGAATAATCGCCCTTATCACACCAGAGGTGTGTGGGGCACACACCTCTGGAGGGCAGCAGCACACCGCGGGCAGACAGTGGATAATTAACACTCGCCCTTATCACACCGCCCCACACACCTCTGGAGGACAGCAGCACACCGCGGGCAGACATTGAATAATCGCCCTTATCACACCAGAGGTGTGTGGGGCACACACCTCTGGAGGGCAGCAGCACACCGCGAGCAGACAGTGAATAATTAACAATCGCCCTTATCACACCGCCCCACACACCTCTGGAGGGCAGCAGCAGACCGCGAGCAGACAGTGAATAATTAACACTCGCCCTTATCACACCGCCCCACACACCTCTGGAGGGCAGCAGCACACCGCGGGCAGACAGTGAATAATTAACACTCGCCCTTATCACACCGCCCCACACACCTCTGGAGGGCAGACACGCAGACCGCGGGCAGACATTGAATAATTAACACTCGCCCTTATCACACCGCCCCACACACCTCTGGAGGGCAGCAGCACACCGCGGGCAGACATTGAATAATTAACACTCGCCCTTATCACACCGCCCCACACACCTCTGGAGGGCAGCAGCACACCGCGGGCAGACATTGAATAATCGCCCTTATCACACCGCCCCACACACCTCTGGAGGGCAGCAGCAGACCGCGGGCAGACATTGAATAATCGCCCTTATCACACCGCCCCACACACCTCTGGAGGGCAGCAGCACATCGCGGGCAGACAGTGAATAATTAACACTCGCCCCTATCACACCGCCCCACACACCTCTGGAGGGCAGCAGCACATCGCGGGCAGACAGTGAATAATTAACACTCGCCCTTATCACACCGCCCCACACACCTCTGGAGGGCAGCAGCACACCGCGGGCAGACAGTGAATAATTAACACTCGCCCTTATCACACCGCCCCACACACCTCTGGAGGGCAGCAGCACATCGCGGGCAGACAGTGAATAATTAACACTCGCCCTTATCACACCGCCCCACACACCTCTGGAGGGCAGCAGCACACCGCGGGCAGACAGTGAATAATTAACACTCGCCCTTATCACACCGCCCCACACATCTCTGGAGGGCAGCAGCACACCGCGGGCAGACATTGAATAATTAACACTCGCCCTTATCACACCGCCCCACACACCTCTGGAGGGCAGCAGCACATCGCGGGCAGACAGTTAATAATTAACACTCGCCCTTATCACACCGCCCCACACACCTCTGGAGGGCAGCAGCACACCGCGGGCAGACATTGAATAATTAACACTCGCCCTTATCACACCGCCCCACACACCTCTGGAGGGCAGCAGCACATCGCGGGCAGACAGTTAATAATTAACACTCGCCCTTATCACACCGCCCCACACACCTCTGGAGGGCAGCAGCACATCGCGGGCAGACAGTTAATAATTAACACTCGCCCTTATCACACCGCCCCACACACCTCTGGAGGGCAGCAGCACACCGCGGGCAGACAGTGAATAATCGCCCTTATCACACCGCCCCACACACCTCTGGAGGGCAGCAGCACACCGCGGGCAGACAGTGAATAATTAACACTCGCCCTTATCACACCGCCCCACACACCTCTGGAGGGCAGCAGCACACCGCGGGCAGACAGTGAATAATTAACACTCGCCCTTATCACACCGCCCCACACACCTCTGGAGGGCAGCAGCACACCGCGGGCAGACAGTTAATAATTAACACTCGCCCTTATCACACCGCCCCACACACCTCTGGAGGGCAGCAGCACACCGCGGGCAGACAGTGAATAATTAACACTCGCCCTTATCACACCGCCCCACACACCTCTGGAGGGCAGCAGCACATCGCGGGCAGACAGTGAATAATTAACACTCGCCCTTATCACACCGCCCCACACACCTCTGGAGGGCAGCAGCACACCGCGGGCAGACAGTGAATAATCGCCCTTATCACACCGCCCCACACACCTCTGGAGGGCAGCAGCACACCGCGGGCAGACAGTTAATAATTAACACTCGCCCTTATCACACCGCCCCACACACCTCTGGAGGGCAGCAGCACACCGCGGGCAGACAGTGAATAATTAACACTCGCCCTTATCACACCGCCCCACACACCTCTGGAGGGCAGCAGCACATCGCGGGCAGACAGTGAATAATTAACACTCGCCCTTATCACACCGCCCCACACACCTCTGGAGGGCAGCAGCACACCGCGGGCAGACAGTGAATAATCGCCCTTATCACACCGCCCCACACACCTCTGGAGGGCAGCAGCACATCGCGGGCAGACAGTTAATAATTAACACTCGCCCTTATCACACCGCCCCACACACCTCTGGAGGGCAGCAGCACACCGCGGGCAGACAGTGAATAATTAACACTCGCCCTTATCACACCGCCCCACACACCTCTGGAGGGCAGCAGCACATCGCGGGCAGACAGTTAATAATTAACACTCGCCCTTATCACACCGCCCCACACACCTCTGGAGGGCAGACACGCAGACCGCGGGCAGACATTGAATAATCGCCCTTATCACACCGCCCCACACACCTCTGGAGGGCAGCAGCACACCGCGGGCAGACAGTGGATAATTAACACTCGCCCTTATCACACCGCCCCACACACCTCTGGAGGGCAGCAGCACACCGCGGGCAGACATTGAATAATTAACACTCGCCCTTATCACACCGCCCCACACACCTCTGGAGGGCAGCAGCACACCGCGGGCAGACAGTGAATAATTAACACTCGCCCTTATCACGCCGCCCCACACACCTCTGGAGGGCAGCAGCACACCGCGGGCAGACAGTGAATAATTAACACTCGCCCTTATCACACCGCCCCACACACCTCTGGAGGGCAGCAGCACACCGCGGGCAGACAGTGAATAATTAACACTCGCCCTTATCACACCGCCCCACACACCTCTGGAGGGCAGCAGCACACCGCGGGCAGACAGTGAATAATTAACACTCGCCCTTATCACACCGCCCCACACACCTCTGGAGGGCAGCAGCACATCGCGGGCAGACAGTGAATAATTAACACTCGCCCTTATCACGCCGCCCCACACACCTCTGGAGGGCAGACACGCAGACCGCGGGCAGACAGTGAATAATTAACACTCGCCCTTATCACACCGCCCCACACACCTCTGGAGGGCAGCAGCACACCGCGGGCAGACAGTGAATAATTAACACTCGCCCTTATCACACCGCCCCACACACCTCTGGAGGGCAGCAGCACACCGCGGGCAGACATTGAATAATTAACACTCGCCCTTATCACACCGCCCCACACACCTCTGGAGGGCAGCAGCACACCGCGGCAGACAGTGAATAATTAACACTCGCCCTTATCACACCGCCCCACACACCTCTGGAGGGCAGCAGCAGGGTCTTCTCAGCTCACTCGTCAGTCTGTCAGTGGTACGCCAATCGCGGTAGGAGGGGGATGGGGACGGGCAGTGGGGTCGAAACAGGCGTGATCGGCGGATTGGACCCGACGGACGGCCATATTTGGCCGGCACTGGAGCCGTGACACACCAGCAGCCGTCCAGCCGGCCAGCCGTCGGGTACAAAGCACAACACACACGGGCTGTAATCTGGAGACGGTCTCCGGGTACGGGCCCTGGAGGCAGCACAGGGAAGTCCCGGCGGGTCATTGGGTTTCAGAGGTCCCAGTTAGCCATGAAGTCCGGGGGGGGGGGGGGTGGATCAGTGTTCCAGGGGTGCGATTGGGTCCGGCCGACCCCCGTCTCGTCAGCACCCTCGCCATCCACGCTCCATATTATCCCCTCCACAACAGCCACTCCTACACCGTTCACTTCACCTGGATATGCTCTCCTCCCCACTCCCGGTCCTCTTCACCTGGATATGCTCTCCTCCCCACTCCCGGTCCTCTTCACCTGGATATGCTCTCCTCCCCACTCCCGGTCCTCTTCACCTGGATATGCTCTCCTCCCCACTCCCGGTCCTCTTCACCTGGATATGCTCTCCTCCCCACTCCCGGTCCTCTTCACCTGGATATGCTCTCCTCCCCACTCCCGGTCCTCTTCACCTGGATATGCTCTCCTCCCCACTCCCGGTCCTCTTCACCTGGATATGCTCTCCTCCCCACTCCCGGTCCTCTTCACCTGGATATGCTCTCCTCCCCACTCCCGGTCCTCTTCACCTGGATATGCTCTCCTCCCCACTCCCGGTCCTCTTCACCTGGATATGCTCTCCTCCCCACTCCCGGTCCTGGCCTGGATACTAACCGCATGGGTAGCCTGCCGCCTGCCGCCTGCCGCCTGCCGCCTGCCGCCTGCTGATCAGCAGCTCTCCAGACCCGCCTTATTATCGCCTGCTCCTCCGCCTTCCGACCGCCTGCTGTACGCTGCTGCCTGCGCCGCCGGGACCGCGCGTGCGTTCGCTCGAGGCAGTCAATCGGCCCAGTACCAGTCATGTGCTGGCAATGCTGGTCGGTTGCGGTCAGTGGGCAGTCGATTTAACTGGGCCTGCTCGGGTTGGGAGACTTGTTTCTGGAACGTTTGACAACGTTAAGTCTTCCGTTGTGGTAAAATGTAATATTTTGTTGACTTTCACATCTTGTTGCCATGCAATAAAGTTCATGTTTTATTTATAACGTCAAGGTTTATTTACTTTGAGTCTAAAATGGCTTTAAAATACGCAGTTCTGGGCGATGACTGTTCTGTTTTAATGAAACCCAAACAGCTGCACTGCGAAAAATCTAACTTCAGCCAAAACCTGGCTGCCTCGAGTGCATGATATCGGCCGGCTCCTTGGGCCTCACCTCGCCTGCTGTCAGCTTGCTCGGCTTCTCGGCAGCAGTGTCGCCTTCAGTGTGCTGTGTGATGTTATATCGATCTGTGTGTGTGCGCCGGGCCGCTCAGTATTGGCTCTCCTGTGCGCCGCGGCGTTCAGTCAGCGGCTGCATACAGCTTGTGCTGGCGTCTCCGTCACGCTTCAGCGCTTTCAGCGCGGCTCATAAAACCCTGTTATTCAGTCAGGACGGTGCCTACTGCCTGTGACCTCCGGTGACCCCGGCTGACCCCGGCTGACCCCGGCTGACCCGCTGTGTCCCGGCCGCCGCCGCCGCAGGGGAGTACGCCGGCACACAGGGGCTCGGCCTGCTCCGGCTCCACTCGACATACCGACACGATCTGAAGATCTACGCCTCGGACGAGGGTCGGGTGCAGATGACGGCGGCAGCGTTCGCTAAAGGTACGCCCCTGTGCTGCGTCGGACACTGCTGAGACAGGCGTACACCGCGGTGTGTGTGGCGCCGGGAGCAGACCCTGCAGATGACGGCGGCAGCGTTCGCTAAAGGTACGCCCCTGTGCTGCGTCGGACACTGCTGAGACAGGCGTACACCGCGGTGTGTGTGGCGCCGGGAGCAGACCCTGCAGATGACGGCGGCAGCGTTCGCTAAAGGTACGCCCCTGTGCTGCGTCGGACACTGCTGAGACAGGCGTACACCGCGGTGTGTGTGGCGCCGGGAGCAGACCCTGCAGATGACGGCGGCAGCGTTCGCTAAAGGTACGCCCCTGTGCTGCGTCGGACACTGCTGAGACAGGCGTACACCGCGGTGTGTGTGGCGCCGGGAGCAGACCCTGCAGATGACGGCGGCAGCGTTCGCTAAAGGTACGCCCCTGTGCTGCGTCGGACACTGCTGAGACAGGCGTACACCGCGGTGTGTGTGGCGCCGGGAGCAGACCCTGCAGATGACGGCGGCAGAGTTCGCTAAAGGTACGCCCCTGTGCTGCGTCGGACACTGCTGAGACAGGCGTACACCGCGGTGCGTGTGGCGCCGGGAGCAGACCCTGCAGATGACGGCGGCAGCGTTCGCTAAAGGTACGCCCCTGTGCTGCGTCGGACACTGCTGAGACAGGCGTACACCGCGGTGCGTGTGGCGCCGGGAGCAGACCCTGCAGATGACGGCGGCAGCGTTCGCTAAAGGTACGCCCCTGTGCTGCGTCGGACACTGCTGAGACAGGCGTACACCGCGGTGTGTGTGGCGCCGGGAGCAGACCCTGCAGATGACGGCGGCAGCGTTCGCTAAAGGTACGCCCCTGTGCTGCGTCGGACACTGCGGAGACAGGCGTATCGTGTTATCTCGAAAACAACTCGGCCAGTGTCGGAGTCTCCCGTCTTGAATCTGCGTACACTGCGGGTACATATGTATCTCAAAGGGAGCATACGGAGAGAGAGTCTCCCGTTATACGATGACCATACGGAGAGGGAGTCTCCCGTTATACGATGACCATACGGAGAGGGAGTCTCCCGTTATACGATGCTCCAATGATCATCGTATAACGGGAGACGTAGAATAACTTGTCCTTCGTTGGCTCGCACCATTGACCGGTGTCATACGTGGTGTACTGTTTGTGTTGACTCGCACCATTGACCGGTGTCATGCGTGGTGTACTGTTTGTGTTGACTCGCACCATTGACCGGTGTCATACGTGGTGTACTGTTTGTGTTGACTCGCACCATTGACCGGTGTCATACATGGTGTACTGTTTGTGTGGACTCGCACCATTGACCGGTGTCATACGTGGTGTACTGTGTGTGTTGGCTCGCACCATTGACCGGTGTCATACGTGGTGTACTGTTTGTGTTGACTCGCACCATTGACCGGTGTCATACGTGGTGTACTGTTTGTGTTGACTCGTACCATTGACCGGTGTCATACGTGGTGTACTGTGTGTGTTGACTCGCACCATTGACCGGTGTCATACGTGGTGTACTGTGTGTGTTGACTCGCACCATTGACCGGTGTCATACGTGGTGTACTGTTTGTGTTGACTCGCACCATTGACCGGTGTCATACGTGGTGTACTGTGTGTGTTGACTCGTACCATTGACCGGTGTCATACGTGGTGTACTGTGTGTGTTGACTCGCACCATTGACCGGTGTCATACGTGGTGTACTGTGTGTGTTGACTCGCACCATTGACCGGTGTCATACGTGGTGTACTGTGTGTGTTGACTCGTACCATTGACCGGTGTCATACGTGGTGTACTGTGTGTGTTGGCTCGCACCATTGACCGGTGTCATACGTGGTGTACTGTTTGTGTGGACTCGCACCATTGACCGGTGTCATACGTCGTGTACTGTTTGTGTTGACTCGCACCATTGACCGGTGTCATGCGTGGTGTACTGTTTGTGTGGACTCGTACCATTGACCGGTGTCATACGTGGTGTACTGTTTGTGTTGGCTCGCACCATTGACCGGTGTCATACGTGGTGTACTGTTTGTGTTGACTCGCACCATTGACCGGTGTCATACGTGGTGTACTGTTTCTGTGGACTCGCACCATTGACCGGTGTCATACGTGGTGTACTGTTTGTGTGGACTCGCACCATTGACCGGTGTCATACGTGGTGTACTGTTTCTGTGGACTCGCACCATTGACCGGTGTCATACGTGGTGTACTGTTTGTGTTGACTCGCACCATTGACCGGTGTCATACGTGGTGTACTGTTTGTGTTGACTCGCACCATTGACCGGTGTCATACGTGGTGTACTGTTTGTGTTGGCTCGCACCATTGACCGGTGTCATACGTGGTGTACTGTTTGTGTTGGCTCGCACCATTGACCGGTGTCATACGTGGTGTACTGTTTGTGTTGACTCGTACCATTGACCGGTGTCATACGTGGTGTACTGTGTGTGTGGACTCGTACCATTGACCGGTGTCATACGTGGTGTACTGTTTATGTGGACTCGCACCATTGACCGGTGTCATACGTGGTGTACTGTTTGTGTGGACTCGTACCATTGACCGGTGTCATACGTGGTGTACTGTGTGTGTGGACTCGTACCATTGACCGGTGTCATACGTGGTATACTGTTTATGTGGACTCGCACCATTGACCGGTGTCATACGTGGTGTACTGTTTGTGTGGACTCGTACCATTGACCGGTGTCATACGTGGTGTACTGTTTGTGTGGACTCGTACCATTGACCGGTGTCATACGTGGTGTACTGTTTATGTTGACTCGCACCATTGACCGGTGTCATACGTGGTGTACTGTTTGTGTTGACTCGCACCATTGACCGGTGTCATACGTGGTGTACTGTTTATGTGGACTCGTACCATTGACCGGTGTCATACGTGGTGTACTGTTTGTGTTGACTAGCACCATTGACCGGTGTCATACGTGGTGTACTGTGTGTGTGGACTCGCACCATTGACCGGTGTCATACGTGGTGTACTGTTTGTGTGGACTCGCACCATTGACCGGTGTCATACGTGGTGTACTGTTTGTGTTGGCTCGCACCATTGACCGGTGTCATACGTGGTGTACTGTTTGTGTTGACTCGTACCATTGACCGGTGTCATACGTGGTGTACTGTGTGTGTGGACTCGTACCATTGACCGGTGTCATACGTGGTGTACTGTTTATGTGGACTCGCACCATTGACCAGTGTCATACGTGGTGTACTGTTTGTGTGGACTCGTACCATTGACCGGTGTCATACGTGGTGTACTGTTTGTGTGGACTCGTACCATTGACCGGTGTCATACGTGGTGTACTGTTTGTATTGACTCGCACCATTGACCGGTGTCATACGTGGTGTACTGTTTGTGTTGACTCGTACCATTGACCGGTGTCATACGTGGTGTACTGTTTGTGTGGACTCGTACCATTGACCGGTGTCATACGTGGTGTACTGTTTGTGTGGACTCGTACCATTGACCGGTGTCATACGTGGTGTACTGTTTGTGTTGACTCGCACCATTGACCGGTGTCATACGTGGTGTACTGTGTGTGTTGACTCGCACCATTGACCGGTGTCATACGTGGTGTACTGTTTGTGTTGACTCGCACCATTGACCGGTGTCATACGTGGTGTACTGTTTGTGTGGACTCGTACCATTGACCGGTGTCATACGTGGTGTACTGTGTGTGTGGACTCGTACCATTGACCGGTGTCATACGTGGTGTACTGTGTGTGTGGACTCGTACCATTGACCGGTGTCATACGTGGTGTACTGTTTGTGTGGACTCGCACCATTGACCGGTGTCATACGTGGTGTACTGTTTGTGTTGACTCGCACCATTGACCGGTGTCATGCGTGGTGTACTGTGTGTGTTGACTCGCACCATTGACCGGTGTCATACGTGGTGTACTGTTTGTGTGGACTCGTACCATTGACCGGTGTCATACGTGGTGTACTGTGTGTGTTGACTCGCACCATTGACCGGTGTCATACGTGGTGTACTGTTTGTGTTGACTCGCACCATTGACCGGTGTCATACGTGGTGTACTGTGTGTGTTGACTCGCACCATTGACCGGTGTCATACGTGGTGTACTGTTTGTGTTGACTCGCACCATTGACCGGTGTCATACGTGGTGTACTGTTTGTGTGGACTCGTACCATTGACCGGTGTCATACGTGGTGTACTGTGTGTGTGGACTCGTACCATTGACCGGTGTCATACGTGGTGTACTGTGTGTGTGGACTCGTACCATTGACCGGTGGCATACGTGGTGTACTGTTTGTGTGGACTCGCACCATTGACCGGTGTCATACGTGGTGTACTGTTTGTGTGGACTCGCACCATTGACCGGTGTCATGCGTGGTGTACTGTGTGTGTTGACTCGCACCATTGACCGGTGTCATACGTGGTGTACTGTTTCTGTGGACTCGCACCATTGACCGGTGTCATACGTGGTGTACTGTGTGTGTTGACTCGCACCATTGACCGGTGTCATACGTGGTGTACTGTTTGTGTTGACTCGCACCATTGACCGGTGTCATACGTGGTGTACTGTTTGTGTGGACTCGTACCATTGACCGGTGTCATACGTGGTGTACTGTTTGTGTTGACTCGCACCATTGACCGGTGTCATACGTGGTGTACTGTTTGTGTGGACTCGTACCATTGACCGGTGTCATACGTGGTGTACTGTTTGTGTTGACTCGTACCATTGACCGGTGTCATACGTGGTGTACTGTTTGTGTGGACTCGTACCATTGACCGGTGTCATACGTGGTGTACTGTGTGTGTGGCGTGACTGACTTGACCGGTGTCATACGTGGTGTACTGTTTGTGTTGACTCGCACCATTGACCGGTGTCATACGTGGTGTACTGTTTGTGTTGACTCGTACCATTGACCGGTGTCATACGTGGTGTACTGTTTGTGTGGACTCGTACCATTGACCGGTGTCATACGTGGTGTACTGTTTGTGTTGACTCGCACCATTGACCGGTGTCATACGTGGTGTACTGTTTGTGTGGACTCGTACCATTGACCGGTGTCATACGTGGTGTACTGTTTGTGTTGACTCGTACCATTGACCGGTGTCATACGTGGTGTACTGTTTGTGTGGACTCGTACCATTGACCGGTGTCATACGTGGTGTACTGTTTGTGTTGACTCGCACCATTGACCGGTGTCATACGTGGTGTACTGTTTGTGT
This sequence comes from Chirona hameri, assembly GCA_036785665.1. Classification (NCBI taxonomy): domain Eukaryota; kingdom Metazoa; phylum Arthropoda; class Thecostraca; order Balanomorpha; family Balanidae; genus Chirona; species Chirona hameri. The sequence continues at coordinate 86,416 of JAXIVJ010002158.1, read as the reverse complement.
GGACTCGTACCATTGACCGGTGTCATACGTGGTGTACTGTTTGTGTTGACTCGCACCATTGACCGGTGTCATACGTGGTGTACTGTTTGTGTTGACTCGTACCATTGACCGGTGTCATACGTGGTGTACTGTGTGTGTTGACTCGCACCATTGACCGGTGTCATACGTGGTGTACTGTTTATGTGGACTCGTACCATTGACCGGTGTCATACGTGGTGTACTGTGTGTGTGGCGGGACTGACTTGACCGGTGTCATACGTGGTGTACTGTTTGTGTGGACTCGCACCATTGACCGGTGTCATGCGTGGTGTACTGTTTAGGTGGACTCGTACCATTGACCGGTGTCATACGTGGTGTACTGTGTGTGTGGCGTGACTGACTTGACCGGTGTCATACGTGGTGTACTGTTTGTGTTGACTCGCACCATTGACCGGTGTCATACGTGGTGTACTGTTTATGTGGACTCGTACCATTGACCGGTGTCATACGTGGTGTACTGTGTGTGTGGCGTGACTGACTTGACCGGTGTCATACGTGGTGTACTGTTTGTGTGGACTCGCACCATTGACCGGTGTCATGCGTGGTGTACTGTGTGTGTTGACTCGCACCATTGACCGGTGTCATACGTGGTGTACTGTTTCTGTGGACTCGCACCATTGACCGGTGTCATACGTGGTGTACTGTGTGTGTTGACTCGCACCATTGACCGGTGTCATACGTGGTGTACTGTTTGTGTGGACTCGCACCATTGACCGGTGTCATACGTGGTGTACTGTTTGTGTTGACTCGCACCATTGACCGGTGTCATACGTGGTGTACTGTTTGTGTGGACTCGTACCATTGACCGGTGTCATACGTGGTGTACTGTTTGTGTTGACTCGTACCATTGACCGGTGTCATACGTGGTGTACTGTTTGTGTGGACTCGTACCATTGACCGGTGTCATACGTGGTGTACTGTGTGTGTGGCGTGACTGACTTGACCGGTGTCATACGTGGTGTACTGTTTGTGTTGACTCGCACCATTGACCGGTGTCATACGTGGTGTACTGTTTGTGTTGACTCGTACCATTGACCGGTGTCATACGTGGTGTACTGTTTGTGTGGACTCGTACCATTGACCGGTGTCATACGTGGTGTACTGTTTGTGTTGACTCGCACCATTGACCGGTGTCATACGTGGTGTACTGTTTGTGTGGACTCGTACCATTGACCGGTGTCATACGTGGTGTACTGTTTGTGTTGACTCGTACCATTGACCGGTGTCATACGTGGTGTACTGTTTGTGTGGACTCGTACCATTGACCGGTGTCATACGTGGTGTACTGTTTGTGTTGACTCGCACCATTGACCGGTGTCATACGTGGTGTACTGTTTGTGTTGACTAGCACCATTGACCGGTGTCATACGTGGTGTACTGTGTGTGTTGACTCGTACCATTGACCGGTGTCATACGTGGTGTACTGTGTGTGTTGACTCGCACCATTGACCGGTGTCATACGTGGTGTACTGTTTGTGTTGACTCGTACCATTGACCGGTGTCATACGTGGTGTACTGTGTGTGTTGACTCGCACCATTGACCGGTGTCATACGTGGTGTACTGTTTGTGTTGACTCGCACCATTGACCGGTGTCATACGTCGTGTACTGTTTGTGTTGACTCGCACCATTGACCGGTGTCATACGTGGTGTACTGTTTATGTGGACTCGTACCATTGACCGGTGTCATACGTGGTGTACTGTGTGTGTGGCGTGACTGACTTGACCGGTGTCATACGTGGTGTACTGTTTGTGTGGACTCGCACCATTGACCGGTGTCATACGTGGTGTACTGTTTGTGTTGACTCGTACCATTGACCGGTGTCATACGTGGTGTACTGTGTGTGTGGACTCGCACCATTGACCGGTGTCATACGTGGTGTACTGTTTGTGTGGACTCGTACCATTGACCGGTGTCATACGTGGTGTACTGTGTGTGTGGCGTGACTGACACCGCGTGTGTTTGGTGCCGGCCAGGTCTGCTGGCGCTGGAGGGAGAGCTGACTCCGATCCTGGTACAAATGGTGAAATCCGCCGACACCAACGGACTGCTCGACAACGACTCCGACTCCAGAAACCTGCTCAACATGTGAGTGCCCTCTCAAGAAACCTGGTTTACATGCGAGTGATACTCCGACTCAAATACCTGTTCTACGTGTGAGTGATACTCCGACTCAAATACCTGTTCTACGTGTGGGTGATACTCCGACTCAAATACCTGTTCTACGTGTGAGTGATACTCCGACTCAAATGCCTGCTCTACGTGTGAGTGATACTCCGACTCAAATACCTGTTCTACGTGTGAGTGATACTCCGACTCAAATACCTGTTCTACGTGTGAGTGATACTCCGACTCAAATACCTGTTCTACGTGTGAGCTCAACACATCTGCGGAACGGTTTTGTGTTGACACATTTTCTGACAATGTCCTGTGTTGTGTGTGTTCGTAGTCCGTGGTGTCGTAGTGTGTAGTCCGTGGGAACTGGTCTGTGTCGAGTTAAGAATCTATTGCTGTGATCGGGGGCGTGTTGCCCCTCCGACATCACGACTCTGTCTCTGTCTCGGCGGGGCGGAGAGTCGGACTCATGACCTGTTCCAGCACCCTCCGACCTCTCTGACACCTCCCTGTCTGTCCTGTCTCGGCAAGGTGGAGAGTCGGACTCATGACCTGTTCCAGCACCCTCCGACCTCTCTGACACCTCCCTGTCTGTCCTGTCTCGACAGGGTGAAGAGCCGGATCCATGACCTGTTCCAGCAGGACCGGGACTTCACCGCTGACGACATCCACCAGCTGAACCCCACCGGCTCCATCAGCGTGGCCAAGGCGCTCAGTCGGCTCAGTGAGTTGTTGACCAGTATCGACTGGGGTGTCAATAAGTCGAACATCATGCTAGAGCATGCCATTCGGTTCATTACTATGGTCATTACTTCCCTCATTGAACAGTGAACATGCCAATTGATTCATGTATTTGTGTTGTTTGATTGTGTTGATTGATTGTGTCTGACTATCGTGCCCGTATTGCAGAGAACCCAGTGGAGACTTGTCAGCTGGTGTATACCCACCTGCAGACACTTCTGATTGCTGTGTCTGACTATCGTGTCCGTATTGCAGAGAACCCAGTGGAGACTTGTCAGCTGGTGTATAACCACCTGCAGACACTTCTGATTGCTGTGTCTGACTATCGTGCCCGTATTGTAGAGAACCCAGTGGAGATTTGTCAGCTGGTGTATACCCACCTGCAGACACTTCTGATTGCCGTGTCTGACTATCGTGCCCGTATTGCAGAGAACCCAGTGGAGACTTGTCAGCTGGTGTATACCCACCTGCAGACACTTCTGATTGCTGTGCCTGACTATCGTGTCCGTATTGCAGAGAACCCAGTGGAGATTTGTCAGCTGGTGTATACCCACCTGCAGACACTTCTGATTGCTGTGCCTGACTATCGTGTCCGTATTGCAGAGAACCCAGTGGAGACTTGTCAGCTGGTGTATAACCACCTGCAGACACTTCTGATTGCCGTGTCTGACTATCGTGCCCGTATTGTAGAGAACCCAGTGGAGACTTGTCAGCTGGTGTATACCCACCTGCAGACACTTCTGATTGCTGTGCCTAACTATCGTGTCCGTATTGCAGAGAACCCAGTGGAGATTTGTCAGCTGGTGTATACCCACCTGCAGACACTTCTGATTGCTGTGCCTGACTATCGTGTCCGTATTGCAGAGAACCCAGTGGAGACTTGTCAGCTGGTGTATAACCACCTGCAGACACTTCTGATTGCTGTGCCTGACTATCGTGTCCGTATTGCAGAGAACCCAGTGGAGACTTGTCAGCTGGTGTATACCCACCTGCAGACACTTCTGATTGCTGTGTGTGACTATCGTGTCCGTATTGCAGAGAACCCAGTGGAGACTTGTCAGCTGGTGTATAACCACCTGCAGACACTTCTGATTGCTGTGTCTGACTATCGTGTCCGTATTGTAGAGAACCCAGTGGAGATTTGTCAGCTGGTGTATACCCACCTGCAGACACTTCTGATTGCTGTGCCTGACTATCGTGTCCGTATTGCAGAGAACCCAGTGGAGACTTGTCAGCTGGTGTATAACCACCTGCAAACACTTCTGATTGCCGTGTCTGACTATCGTGTCCGTATTGCAGAGAACCCAGTGGAGACTTGTCAGCTGGTGTATACCCACCTGCAGACACTTCTGATTGCTGTGCCTGACTATCGTGTCCGTATTGCAGAGAACCCAGTGGAGACTTGTCAGCTGGTGTATACCCACCTGCAGACACTTCTGATTGCTGTGCCTGACTATCGTGCCCGTATTGTAGAGAACCCAGTGGAGACTTGTCAGCTGGTGTATAACCACCTGCAGACACTTCTGATTGCTGTGCCTGACTATCGTGTCCGTATTGCAGAGAACCCAGTGGAGATTTGTCAGCTGGTGTATACCCACCTGCAGACACTTCTGATTGCTGTGTCTGACTATCGTGCCCGTATTGCAGAGAACCCAGTGGAGACTTGTCAGCTGGTGTATACCCACCTGCAGACACTTCTGATTGCTGTGTCTGACTATCGTGCCCGTATTGTAGAGAACCCAGTGGAGACTTGTCAGCTGGTGTATACCCACCTGCAGACACTTCTGATTGCTGTGTCTGACTATCGTGTCCGTATTGCAGAGAACCCAGTGGAGACTTGTCAGCTGGTGTATACCCACCTGCAGACACTTCTGATTGCTGTGTCTGACTATCCTGCCCGTATTGTAGAGAACCCAGTGGAGACTTGTCAGCTGGTGTATACCCACTTGCAGACACTTCTGATTGCTGTGCCTGACTATCGTGTCCGTATTGCAGAGAACCCAGTGGAGACTTGTCAGCTGGTGTATACCCACCTGCAGACACTTCTGATTGCTGTGTCTGACTATCGTGCCCGTATTGTAGAGAACCCAGTGGAGACTTGTCAGCTGGTGTATACCCACCTGCAGACACTTCTGATTGCTGTGTCTGACTATCGTGCCCGTATTGCAGAGAACCCAGTGGAGACTTGTCAGCTGGTGTATACCCACCTGCAGACACTTCTGATTGCTGTGTCTGACTATCGTGTCCGTATTGCAGAGAACCCAGTGGAGACTTGTCAGCTGGTGTATAACCACCTGCAGACACTTCTGATTGCTGTGCCTGACTATCGTGTCCGTATTGCAGAGAACCCAGTGGAGACTTGTCAGCTGGTGTATAACCACCTGCAGACACTTCTGATTGCTGTGTCTGACTATCGTGTCCGTATTGCAGAGAACCCAGTGGAGACTTGTCAGCTGGTGTATACCCACCTGCAGACACTTCTGATTGCTGTGTCTGACTATCGTGTCCGTATTGCAGAGAACCCAGTGGAGACTTGTCAGCTGGTGTATAACCACCTGCAGACACTTCTGATTGCTGTGTCTGACTATCGTGTCCGTATTGCAGAGAACCCAGTGGAGACTTGTCAGCTGGTGTATAACCACCTGCAGACACTTCTGATTGCTGTGTCTGACTATCGTGTCCGTATTGCAGAGAACCCAGTGGAGACTTGTCAGCTGGTGTATAACCACCTGCAGACACTTCTGATTGCTGTGTCTGACTATCGTGTCCGTATTGTAGAGAACCCAGTGGAGACTTGTCAGCTGGTGTATACCCACCTGCAGACACTTCTGATTGCCGTGTCTGACTATCGTGCCCGTATTGCAGAGAACCCAGTGGAGACTTGTCAGCTGGTGTATACCCACCTGCAGACACTTCTGATTGCTGTGTCTGACTATCGTATCCGTATTGCAGAGAACCCAGTGGAGACTTGTCAGCTGGTGTATACCCACCTGCAGACACTTCTGATTGCCGTGTCTGACTATCGTGCCCGTATTGCAGAGAACCCAGTGGAGACTTGTCAGCTGGTGTATACCCACCTGCAGACACTTCTGATTGCCGTGTCTGACTATCGTGCCCGTATTGCAGAGAACCCAGTGGAGACTTGTCAGCTGGTGTATACCCACCTGCAGACACTTCTGATTGCCGTGTCTGACTATCGTGTCCGTATTGTAGAGAACCCAGTGGAGACTTGTCAGCTGGTGTATACCCACCTGCAGACACTTCTGCTTGCTGTGCCTGACTATCGTGTCCGTATTGCAGAGAACCCAGTGGAGACTTGTCAGCTGGTGTATACCCACCTGCAGACACTTCTGATTGCTGTGTCTGACTATCGTGTCCGTATTGCAGAGAACCCAGTGGAGACTTGTCAGCTGGTGTATACCCACCTGCAGACACTTCTGATTGCTGTGCCTGACTATCGTGCCCGTATTGCAGAGAACCCAGTGGAGACTTGTCAGCTGGTGTATACCCACCTGCAGACACTTCTGATTGCTGTGTGTGACTATCGTGTCCGTATTGCAGAGAACCCAGTGGAGACTTGTCAGCTGGTGTATACCCACCTGCAGACACTTCTGATTGCTGTGCCTGACTATCGTGCCCGTATTGCAGAGAACCCAGTGGAGACTTGTCAGCTGGTGTATACCCACCTGCAGACACTTCTGATTGCTGTGTCTGACTATCGTGTCCGTATTGCAGAGAACCCAGTGGAGACTTGTCAGCTGGTGTATACCCACCTGCAGACACTTCTGATTGCTGTGTCTGACTATCGTGTCCGTATTGCAGAGAACCCAGTGGAGATTTGTCAGCTGGTGTATAACCACCTGCAGACACTTCTGATTGCTGTGCCTGACTATCGTGTCCGTATTGCAGAGAACCCAGTGGAGACTTGTCAGCTGGTGTATACCCACCTGCAGACACTTCTGATTGCTGTGTCTGACTATCGTGTCCGTATTGCAGAGAACCCAGTGGAGACTTGTCAGCTGGTGTATAACCACCTGCAGACACTTCTGATTGCTGTGCCTGACTATCGTGTCCGTATTGCAGAGAACCCAGTGGAGACTTGTCAGCTGGTGTATAACCACCTGCAGACACTTCTGATTGCTGTGCCTGACTATCGTGCCCGTATTGCAGAGAACCCAGTGGAGACTTGTCAGCTGGTGTATAACCACCTGCAGACACTTCTGATTGCTGTGTCTGACTATCGTGCCCGTATTGTAGAGAACCCAGTGGAGACTTGTCAGCTGGTGTATAACCACCTGCAGACACTTCTGATTGCTGTGTCTGACTATCGTGTCCGTATTGTAGAGAACCCAGTGGAGACTTGTCAGCTGGTGTATACCCACCTGCAGACACTTCTGATTGCTGTGCCTGACTATCGTGCCCGTATTGCAGAGAACCCAGTGGAGACTTGTCAGCTGGTGTATAACCACCTGCAGACACTTCTGATTGCTGTGTCTGACTATCGTGCCCGTATTGTAGAGAACCCAGTGGAGACTTGTCAGCTGGTGTATAACCACCTGCAGACACTTCTGATTGCTGTGTCTGACTATCGTGTCCGTATTGTAGAGAACCCAGTGGAGACTTGTCAGCTGGTTTATACCCACCTGCAGACACTTCTGATTGCTGTGTCTGACTATCGTGCCCGTATTGTAGAGAACCCAGTGGAGACTTGTCAGCTGGTGTATAACCACCTGCAGACACTTCTGATTGCTGTGTCTGACTATCGTGTCCGTATTGCAGAGAACCCAGTGGAGACTTGTCAGCTGGTGTATACCCACCTGCAGACACTTCTGATTGCTGTGTGTGACTATCGTGTCCGTATTGCAGAGAACCCAGTGGAGACTTGTCAGCTGGTGTATAACCACCTGCAGACACTTCTGATTGCTGTGTCTGACTATCGTGCCCGTATTGCAGAGAACCCAGTGGAGACTTGTCAGCTGGTGTATACCCACCTGCAGACACTTCTGATTGCTGTGTCTGACTATCGTGTCCGTATTGTAGAGAACCCAGTGGAGACTTGTCAGCTGGTTTATACCCACCTGCAGACACTTCTGATTGCTGTGTCTGACTATCGTGCCCGTATTGTAGAGAACCCAGTGGAGACTTGTCAGCTGGTGTATAACCACCTGCAGACACTTCTGATTGCTGTGTCTGACTATCGTGTCCGTATTGCAGAGAACCCAGTGGAGACTTGTCAGCTGGTGTATACCCACCTGCAGACACTTCTGATTGCTGTGTCTGACTATCGTGCCCGTATTGTAGAGAACCCAGTGGAGACTTGTCAGCTGGTGTATACCCACCTGCAGACACTTCTGATTGCTGTGCCTGACTATCGTGTCCGTATTGTAGAGAACCCAGTGGAGACTTGTCAGCTGGTGTATACCCACCTGCAGACACTTCTGATTGCTGTGTGTGACTATCGTGTCCGTATTGTAGAGAACCCAGTGGAGACTTGTCAGCTGGTGTATAACCACCTGCAGACACTTCTGATTGCTGTGCCTGACTATCGTGTCCGTATTGTAGAGAACCCAGTGGAGACTTGTCAGCTGGTGTATACCCACCTGCAGACACTTCTGATTGCTGTGTGTGACTATCGTGTCCGTATTGCAGAGAACCCAGTGGAGACTTGTCAGCTGGTGTATAACCACCTGCAGACACTTCTGATTGCTGTGTCTGACTATCGTGTCCGTATTGTAGAGAACCCAGTGGAGACTTGTCAGCTGGTGTATACCCACCTGCAGACACTTCTGATTGCTGTGTCTGACTATCGTGTCCGTATTGCAGAGAACCCAGTGGAGACTTGTCAGCTGGTGTATACCCACCTGCAGACAGTTCTGATTGCTGTGCCTGACTATCGTGTCCGTATTGCAGAGAACCCAGTGGAGACTTGTCAGCTGGTGTATAACCACCTGCAGACACTTCTGATTGCTGTGTCTGACTATCTTGTCCGTATTGCAGAGAACCCAGTGGAGACTTGTCAGCTGGTGTATACCCACCTGCAGACACTTCTGATTGCTGTGTCTGACTATCGTGTTCGTATTGCAGAGAACCCAGTGGAGACTTGTCAGCTGGTGTATACCCACCTGCAGACACTTCTGATTGCTGTGCCTGACTATCGTGTCCGTATTGCAGAGAACCCAGTGGAGACTTGTCAGCTGGTGTATACCCACCTGCAGACACTTCTGATTGCTGTGCCTGACTATCGTGTCCGTATTGCAGAGAACCCAGTGGAGACTTGTCAGCTGGTGTATACCCACCTGCAGACACTTCTGATTGCTGTGTCTGACTATCGTGTCCGTATTGCAGAGAACCCAGTGGAGACTTGTCAGCTGGTGTATACCCACCTGCAGACACGTCTGATTGCCGTGTCTGACTATCGTGTCCGTATTGCAGAGAACCCAGTGGAGACTTGTCAGCTGGTGTATACCCACCTGCAGACACTTCTGATTGCTGTGTCTGACTATCGTGCCCGTATTGCAGAGAACCCAGTGGAGACTTGTCAGCTGGTGTATACCCACCTGCAGACACTTCTGATTGCTGTGTCTGGCTATCGTGTCCGTATTGTAGAGAACCCAGTGGAGACTTGTCAGCTGGTGTATACCCACCTGCAGACACTTCTGATTGCTGTGCCTGACTATCGTGTCCGTATTGCAGAGAACCCAGTGGAGACTTGTCAGCTGGTGTATACCCACCTGCAGACACTTCTGATTGCTGTGCCTGACTATCGTGTCCGTATTGCAGAGAACCCAGTGGAGACTTGTCAGCTGGTGTATACCCACCTGCAGACACTTCTGATTGCTGTGTCTGACTATCGTGTCCGTATTGCAGAGAACCCAGTGGAGACTTGTCAGCTGGTGTATACCCACCTGCAGACACGTCTGATTGCCGTGTCTGACTATCGTGTCCGTATTGCAGAGAACCCAGTGGAGACTTGTCAGCTGGTGTATACCCACCTGCAGACACTTCTGATTGCTGTGTCTGACTATCGTGCCCGTATTGCAGAGAACCCAGTGGAGACTTGTCAGCTGGTGTATACCCACCTGCAGACACTTCTGATTGCTGTGTCTGGCTATCGTGTCCGTATTGTAGAGAACCCAGTGGAGACTTGTCAGCTGGTTTATAACCACCTGCAGACACTTCTGATTGCTGTGTCTGACTATCGTGTCCGTATTGCAGAGAACCCAGTGGAGACTTGTCAGCTGGTGTATACCCACCTGCAGACACTTCTGATTGCTGTGTCTGACTATCGTGCCCGTATTGCAGAGAACCCAGTGGAGACTTGTCAGCTGGTGTATACCCACCTGCAGACACTTCTGATTGCTGTGTCTGACTATCGTGTCCGTATTGTAGAGAACCCAGTGGAGACTTGTCAGCTGGTTTATAACCACCTGCAGACACTTCTGATTGCTGTGTCTGACTATCGTGCCCGTATTGTAGAGAACCCAGTGGAGACTTGTCAGCTGGTTTATACCCACCTGCAGACACTTCTGATTGCTGTGTCTGACTATCGTGTCCGTATTGTAGAGAACCCAGTGGAGACTTGTCAGCTGGTTTATACCCACCTGCAGACACTTCTGATTGCTGTGTCTGACTATCGTGCCCGTATTGCAGAGAACCCAGTGGAGACTTGTCAGCTGGTTTATACCCACCTGCAGACACTTTTGATTGCTGTGTCTGACTATCGTGTCCGTATTGTAGAGAACCCAGTGGAGACTTGTCAGCTGGTTTATAACCACCTGCAGACACTTCTGATTGCTGTGCCTGACTATCGTGTCCGTATTGTAGAGAACCCAGTGGAGACTTGTCAGCTGGTGTATAACCACCTGCAGACACTTCTGATTGCTGTGCCTGACTATCGTGCCCGTATTGCAGAGAACCCAGTGGAGACTTGTCAGCTGGTTTATACCCACCTGCAGAAACTGCTGGCCGTCATCACGCCGAAAATGGAGGAATCCAAAGGTCAGAACCGTGTCCAGCTCACATGTGTCACTCTAAGACTGCAGAGAACAGACAGCATCCCGGCATCACCTGCTAGCCATGGGCGTGAAAGGTCGGTTAATTCACATAGTGGGCTTTAAATGGCACTTAACGTCGCGCTTCAAAGCCGGTTGGGTATTACATTACACCGATTGGTGGCTGGCTAAATCGTCTGTGATGTGAGTAGGGTAGTTTGTCAGGCTCGAGGGGGATTTCCACTGGATTGATCTTACTGCGCACTTAACCAGTGACGGATGTACCAAATGACGTCACGGTATCACCGTCACAGCCGGGATATAGTTCTGTCATGCGGAGGCAGCGCATCTCCACGATACAGACACGGACCGATCCAGGATGGTGCAGCAAACTGGTTTCGGTGGGGCCAAGTTTCGAAACGTTCCACTACTTTGTCTAAGGTCATTGTATTTTGCTTGCTAAAGAATACGGAAGTGATTCGGTATATATTTACCTTTATGAAATAGCCTTAGTTTGTCTTACAAATCAAGAATCGTCAATATGCACATTGCCCATTTGTTCCCGAGTTGCGTGGGTTCATACTTCATAGTCGGATTGGATCTCTCCTGGATCCGCCATTTGTTCCCGTGTTGCGTGGGTTCATACTTCATAGTCGGATTGGATCTCTCCTGGATCCGCCATTTGTTCCCGTGTTGCGTGGGTTCATACTTCATAGTCGGATTGGATCTCTCCTGGATCCGCCATTTTGTCCCCGTGTTGCGTGGGTTCATACTTCATAGTCGGATTGGATCTCTCCTGGATCCGCCATTTTGTCCCCGTGTTGCGTGGGTTCATACTTCATAGTCGGATTGGATCTCTCCTGGATCCGCCATTTGTTCCCGTGTTGCGTGGGTTCATACTTCATAGTCGGATTGGATCTCTCCTGGATCCGCCATTTGTTCCCGTGTTGCGTGGGTTCATACTTCATAGTCGGATTGGATCTCTCCTGGATCCGCCATTTTGTCCCCGTGTTGCGTGGGTTCATACTTCATAGTCGGATTGGATCTCTCCTGGATCCGCCATTTTGTCCCCGTGTTGCGTGGGTTCATACTTCATAGTCGGATTGGATCTCTCCTGGATCCGCCATTTTGTCCCCGTGTTGCGTGGGTTCATACTTCATAGTCGGATTGGATCTCTCCTGGATCCGCCATTTTGTCCCCGTGTTGCGTGGGTTCATACTTCATAGTCGGATTGGATCTCTCCTGGATCCGCCATTTTGTCCCGTGTTGCGTGGGTTCATACTTCATAGTCGGATTGGATCTCTCCTGGATCCGCCATTTTGTCCCCGTGTTGCGTGGGTTCGTACTTCATAGTCGGATTGGATCTCTCCTGGATCCGCCATTTGTTCCCGTGTTGCGTGGGTTCATACTTCATAGTCGGATTGGATCTCTCCTGGATCCGCCATTTTGTCCCGTGTTGCGTGGGTTCATACTTCATAGTCGGATTGGATCTCTCCTGGATCCGCCATTTGTTCCCGTGTTGCGTGGGTTCATACTTCATAGTCGGATTGGATCTCTCCTGGATCCGCCATTTTTGTCCCGTGTTGCGTGGGTTCATACTTCATAGTCGGATTGGATCTCTCCTGGATCCGCCATTTTGTCCCGTGTTGCGTGGGTTCATACTTCATAGTCGGATTGGATCTCTCCTGGATCCGCCATTTGTTCCCGTGTTGCGTGGGTTCATACTTCATAGTCGGATTGGATCTCTCCTGGATCCGCCATTTTGTCCCCGTGTTGCGTGGGTTCATACTTCATAGTCGGATTGGATCTCTCCTGGATCCGCCATTTGTTCCCGTGTTGCGTGGGTTCATACTTCATAGTCGGATTGGATCTCTCCTGGATCCGCCATTTGTTCCCGTGTTGCGTGGGTTCATACTTCATAGTCGGATTGGATCTCTCCTGGATCCGCCATTTGTTCCCGTGTTGCGTGGGTTCATACTTCATAGTCTGATTGGATCTCTCCTGGATCCGCCATTTGTTCCCGTGTTGCGTGGGTTCATACTTCATAGTCGGATTGGATCTCTCCTGGATCCGCCATTTTGTCCCGTGTTGCGTGGGTTCATACTTCATAGTCGGATTGGATCTCTCCTGGATCCGCCATTTGTTCCCGTGTTGCGTGGGTTCATACTTCATAGTCGGATTGGATCTCTCCTGGATCCGCCATTTGTTCCCGTGTTGCGTGGGTTCATACTTCATAGTCGGATTGGATCTCTCCTGGATCCGCCATTTTGTCCCCGTGTTGCGTGGGTTCATACTTCATAGTCGGATTGGATCTCTCCTGGATCCGCCATTTTGTCCCCGTGTTGCGTGGGTTCATACTTCATAGTCGGATTGGATCTCTCCTGGATCCGCCATTTTTGTCCCGTGTTGCGTGGGTTCATACTTCATAGTCGGATTGGATCTCTCCTGGATCCGCCATTTGTTCCCGTGTTGCGTGGGTTCATACTTCATAGTCGGATTGGATCTCTCCTGGATCCGCCATTTGTTCCCGTGTTGCGTGGGTTCATACTTCATAGTCGGATTGGATCTCTCCTGGATCCGCCATTTTGTCCCGTGTTACGTGGGTTCGTACTTCATAGTCGGATTGGATCTCTCCTGGATCCGCCATTTGTTCCCGTGTTGCGTGGGTTCATACTTCATAGTCGGATTGGATCTCTCCTGGATCCGCCATTTGTTCCCGTGTTGCGTGGGTTCATACTTCATAGTCGGATTGGATCTCTCCTGGATCCGCCATTTTGTCCCGTGTTGCGTGGGTTCATACTTCATAGTCGGATTGGATCTCTCCTGGATCCGCCATTTGTTCCCGTGTTGCGTGGGTTCATACTTCATAGTCGGATTGGATCTCTCCTGGATCCGCCATTTGTTCCCGTGTTGCGTGGGTTCATACTTCATAGTCGGATTGGATCTCTCCTGGATCCGCCATTTTGTCCCCGTGTTGCGTGGGTTCATACTTCATAGTCGGATTGGATCTCTCCTGGATCCGCCATTTTG